>WNGS01142304.1:16828935-16842050 GCA_020271785.1 Procambarus virginalis | reverse complement strand
ATGTGTGCTGACGACGCCAAAATTATGAGAAGGGTTTAAGACAGAGGCAGGACGGTTGAGGCTCAAGATATCTCCTGGACAAAGTGAAGGAATGGTCTAACAAATGTTTGTTAGAGTTTAACCCAAGCAAATGTATTAATGAAGATAGGTGTAGAGAGAGGAACTAATACTAGGTATCATGTGGGAGATGAAAAACTTCAGCAGTCACAGAAAGTAAAGTATCCGTGGGTTGAAGCACGCCGACCTGTCCACTGGAACTCACATGGAGTACAGTCTTAGTAAGAGGTGAGAGAGAGAGAGAGAGAGAGAGAGAGAAGAGGAGAGAGAGAGAGAGAGAGAAGAGATGAGAGGAGAGAAGAAGAGAAGGAAGGATGGAGAGAGGGAGAGAGAGAGAGAGAGAGAGAAGAGAGGAGAGAAGAAGGGAGAGAGATGAGGGGGTAGAGAGAGAGAGAGAGAGAAGGAGAGGAGAGACGAGAAAGTAGAGAGAGAGGGAGGAGAAGTGGTGTGAGTTTTGTGTAGTTATTGGACTCCATTTATTAAGAAATACAGTTTTACTAAGATCCATAGGACACTAGTTCTTGGGTTCAGTTTAATCCATTTCTCATTTTGTTTTCCACTTTTCCTCCAAAAAGTGGTGGTCCTTCAAAGCTATCGAATATATATATTTATTATTACATTATTGGAGTCCAGGTTTTCCCCACAAAATTTTGGTCCTGTCGAACTGGATAAATCCATCTACTAGATAGATAGCTGAGAATTAAGCTTATCCTATACATTAACATAATTAACCAATACTAACACTAATTATCATGTGTTATTATTCTTAGGCTATTACCAGTATATTCTATTATTTACGGCTGTCAGCAGACTGCCATATTACAGCCTAAATCCATTTTTATATCAACTTTCCTATTAATACTTATGTATAAACTAGCCTTAGTGAGACATAGACAATTGCCCACAACCCTTAGACCTATACCTCACATTGAGGTGAGAATTTTTAGGTCAACCGGAGCAACGCTTCACATTTTTACCAACATTCCAATTTAACAGCTGTATTGAAGACCTCACCATTTAACATAATTTATTTAGGTGGTAATGATATTCATCCTACTCGTCAACCAGCCGAAATAATTAACCAATTAAAATCTATTATCAGTTCCTTTAAACAAATCGCATCTCTGTGGTATTCACATTGGTGGACCTCGCCAACCATCAACATAGTAGTGATAACCGTTGGGAAGTAAGTCCCGAATATTATCAGCGTTCTGCTAAATACATAAACTTTCGGCTAAGAAAAAGAGTGAGTTTGGAAGCCACTTATATTCATTTCACAGCTAGACCATATCAACAGGCTTGACCTCAGCGGAGTACCTTCTGTCAGGAGAGTCCAGGACCCATGTGGTCAACAAATTAGTCAATACTATTAAACCATCACAAACGGTTGTGGCTAGCAAGTGAAACTTAGTGTTATATATTTATAAATTTTTCACTTGTGTTTCTAAGCACAAACATATATATCTAAAGAAAAACCCACAAACATATCACCATATATCTATATTACTGCACCATTGCATATATGCCAACCTTTGATGAGGTACGAAATTTTGACTGTAATTGTACTAATGTTTGTACAAATGCAGCCTAAACCATTTAGTCATTCCTAGGTAGGAATTATTTAGCGAGTATTGTACTTGACAGTGCTGGTGTACATACATATTATTTACATTGTGCTGACCCTGAGATGATCTCTTCTCTCTCGCACCTAGCACTGCCGGGTGGGTAAATAATTGGCAGAAGACTTTCGTCATTCTAGTCTAGATGGTCAGACCCCACTCCTAACTTGGTATTTTATGCCGGGTAGAGACGGGAGGCCATCTCCAGTGACGTGTAGCCTTTGAGAGAGACCCATCGGCCACTAGGAAGCTCATCATGCGTCACAGACGCTACAAGATTCGGGGTACGCCCCTTAACGAGCAACCATTCTCCAAGACATCTCTCCTGAAGCTTTTTAAAGACATTGCAGGAGTGACACCCAACAACATCAAGCAGGAAGGCACGGACATCCTCTTTTTCTTTTATAGGGAGGAGGAAGTCGACAAAGTTCTGTTTTTCAGCACCAATTTCTCCGACCAACACCTTCGTCTCAACTTCCCACGCCAGTACCTGGCTGAACGCTCTGTCGTTATTCATGATCTCAGCCAATGGATCGTGGAACAAGATGAAGCTGATGAACGAGCGTTCATGGGCGACTTCACGGCATCAAACCCGGACTTAGAGCTTCATCAAGCTCACTTCTTCAACAGAAGTCGCTCCCTGATGCTGACCTTCGTGACAGTAGCTGCGGCTACCATGGCTACCAGAAATGGTGTTTATAGCTTTGGAATTCACATTCCGTCATTCCGTGTGAAGATGGAACGTTTTCACATCATCAACCAGTGCCTCAAGTGCTACGAGTACACCCACTCCACCAGCAAATGTACCCAGCGCATTCAGAAGTGTAGCCTCTGCTCAGCTGACCACCAATACTCCATCTGCAAGTCTGAAACTCTATGCTGTTTGCTGTGCAAAGGCGACCATCCAGCAATCTCCATACATTGTCCTCATAGACAAGACGTCATTAAAAACATGGAGAAATCCACACCTTCAACCGGAGCCAGTACCTCTGAAACAACAAGCCAATCAGCGACCACCTCTACTTCAGGTTTCAACGCCCAAGCCGCCATTTTCCCGGAGCTTCCGGGAGGACGTCCCACTGCTACGACCAGCCAATGGGGAGCCAGCTCCCAAGCGCCATCCAGCGATTCGTCGAGCCAGCCATCACTCCCGGCCCACACCAACCAACCACTGAACAGCACAGTTCAAGCATTGACATCAGCTGCCAGCATGATAGCTGGCAGTAACCCCCGGGAATATGTAAGAATATTAAATATTCTATACAAAGCAAATGGTCTTCCAGCTTTCATAGTTCCAGAAGAAGTCTTCACCAACACCACTTCAAGTTCCCAAGACACAGTCTTGGTCCCTGACATCACTGTGAACGCCGCCGTGCTCACGGATCTGCTATCAACAGCAAAGCCTGCTCCTCCAGCAACTTCATCACAAGCCACCCAGACGCCTCCTCTACCGACTACTGCCACAGTTCCACCTCTCGTGTGCGAACCCTCTCACCGGCCTAAACCGGCTGCAACTCCCATTAAGCTTCAACAGGCAAGAACTCGACCTCAACAAGTCGCTACATCTACTTCTGACTCAGCTGACTCTTCAGATGAGGACGTCTCGGTGGGAACACCATCTCCTCCACGGGGGGGTTGCCCCCGAGCATCAACAAGAAACAAGAACACCAAGACCGACCAGCCCAAAAAGAAGACCGACGACATGAGTTTGGTGAAAATGACAAGAAGTAGACAACTACAGGTTAACATCAACACCTGACATCAAACCTCCACTGCCAGCTGCTTGCGTGCCCGGTCCCTGTGGACTGCAAATGACGCCCTACTCAATTCTACTTTCATCTGATCAAGTTCTAATCCGCGGTGGTTGGGCCACCGATTTTTCTTCTCCCCTCTTCACCTCATCTCCTGATCCTTGCTCAAGATTTCTGCAGCCTCGCCCCGTTCTTCCATCCCCAGCTTGCCAGCTCTATGGACATTTCAAGTTTCAAGACCCTGATTTAGGGTGGGATCGCCAAAAACCCTTTTTGTGCATTTAACATATTATTTCGTGTATTATTTTTTTGAGTACTGCCGAATGTTCACTGTTGGATCGAATGGTGATAATTGAAAAGCTAGCTGGACAAAAATCCAATAGTGGCATTCCAGTACTACTCAAAATATTAGCTATCCATTGTTAGGTAGGTAAATTAACCTCTAAACGAGGTAGTATAGTCTATTCAAATACTTTAGGCTATTATAATGATATTGAGCTCTATTGAATGAGCCAATATCCCAGTTACATCAGTAACCACTATTTACTACCAGATCAGTCCTTACCCAGCAAGATGGAAGCGGCTGACAAAATGAAAAAGACCCTTATTGGTCTGAAAGGTCACTTGACCAGACAGATTACCAAGTGTCAAAACCTGCCACAACAGTCACCTGTTGACTACAATGAATTAGAGGACTTCCTTCAAATTGCCGAAAGTAAATTCAAGCATATTAAACAACATATGAATCTGTACTTGACAGAACTTTACCAAACCTCAATAAGTGAAACTGAACTTGAGGATATTGCAAATAATTTAGCCTTGTGCGAAGATGATGTACAGGCTAAACTTCTACCCTTCAAAAAGCAGATTGCTAAAAACAAATTAACAACAGCCTCTACTGCACATCCAGACCCTGATGTCAAGTTACCTCAGATCAGTATACCCACATTCTCTGTTAACGAGAATGAGAGCTGGGATGTTTTCTGGAGTAAATTCATGGATGCAATAGACTCTAAAACTAACATCCCTAAAACAACCAAGTTCATTTATGTACAAGGCTTGTTAACATAACACTGACCAGTGATGGTTACGACCTAGCAGTTCAGTTGCTTAAGATCAACTACGATAACAAGGAAAGGACTATTACTATCTTAGTCCAAAAATTTCTGGATTTACCATCTGCTAATAATTCTACAGATTCTCTCCAAACTTTCAGACTAGAGCTAGAGTCTCTACTCAAGGCCTTAAGCCTTAAAGTCCAAATTCAGACTGCTGAATGGATGACAAAGGTAGTTGCAAGGCGCAAATTACCGAGAGAAACTTTAGATAAATTATGTACTATGTACAATAAAACCTCTCTGACCATAAATGAAATCACAGAAGTTTTATATACATAAAGACAAAGAGCCAGTCAAGATGGGAAGAGTGTTTCAAACTTCTCTACTAACTCTCATTATAAACCCCAACGTACTGCAACTACGGTAGAAAAACCAGATTTCAATAAATCATCTCCGAAATGGAAATTTGAAAATGTAGGTACATACACAGTAAACCCTTCAAACCCCGTAGTGAGTGTTACGTACCCTTATTGGATACGTATATAAATAATAAATAATTACTTATTCCATGCATCATTACTTATATGTGCTTTTATATTATATCATTAATTGTATGTGTATTATATCATTACTTGTATGCTTATATCAGTACATGTATGTGCTTATATGTTATATTTTGGTAATGCTCATCTGGTGGACCAAACCGTCGGAAACCGTTATTATTTTTTTGTGTGGTGGTCAGCTAGTCAACCTTTCCGTGAGAAAGCTATATTTTGTAGTGGTCTTCTAGTGGCAAAACCGTGAGAAACCGTTTTAGTTTTTCATCTAGTCGGCAATACCGTGAGACATTACTTCCTGCTATGTTGGGCAGTTGCCAGCAATTTCCTCTTTATTTTATAAATATATAACTGTATTATTAATAACTACATTACCTTTGTTTATGCATGTAAATCTGATCATTCTTTAATTTAGTTAATTAATGATTACCTTATTCCCATTATATGGCTCCATTTAAGTAAAATTTATATTAATTAAAAATTGTCAGTTGATATGATGTGAGGAAGCGAGATCGGCTCCCGCCGTGAGAAAATTATTCAGTAACTGTTTAGACTCAGGAAGGATCACATCTAGGAGTTAAGTGGCTGTTATATATATCTATTTTGTTCTGTTGTAGTATGTTAGTCTGTGGAGACATAATTTTATTTTGATTTACATGTGATTGCCCATCTGTTGACTGATATGTAATACTGATAATAAACTGAAATATCATTCTAATACACAGTTATTTTTATATGTGATTAATTATATCTAGGGGGATGATTAATTTTAATTCTTTCCTGTACAAACCATGGGATTATACTGGTAACACACGTTGAGATTACAGCATCGGTAAATGTCCCTAGACTACAATGTTTTGTCGCTGTTACCTGTCACGAACATTAATGTACGGTTTGTAACAGTAATTTTGGGGGCCGGTCCGGGATATATTGTTCCCACATATATTTAACTTTTGCTAATCTAACCTTGCCTTCTTAGGTATAAGTGTGCTTAGAAATATGTGTGTTTTAGAAACTTGCAGTATGCCGTGCCAGAGTCATCCTATGTAACAAGTAACCTACGTTTCACGATTTTGGAGGTAAGTAATCCTATATTTTGTTTGTGCAGTGAGGCCATGCAAATTTTCAGTGTTGTGACAATTTAATGTGAAGTGTAGTGCTGTGCCATTCTGTTAATTATTTTAGTCAGTCAAGTGCCAAGTGTTAATTTACCATGGAGGATCAAGTGGTGTCGCTGTTGGCTAATCCAGACTTTGAGGGAATTGTAAACCTAAAAAAGTCTGCCTTAATATTATGGCAACTAAGTTAGAATTAACAGCCAGAAATAACAGGCCTAAAGCACAAATTCTGAGAATCATAGTGGCATATTTTGTAGAAAATGGTGAGTTAGGAGAAGAAATTCTAGAGAAAGTAAAGGAGGAGACTATTGAGCAAATTGCTTTAAGGTGTCTTGAGTTAGATGCACAAGAAAAGTATGCTAAACTTGAGGCTCAAGAAAATGAATTTGCAAGGCAACAAAAAATATTAGAAATTGAAGCTCGAACCCAACAGCAAATATTAGAAGCTGAAGCTCAACAGAGGGAGCTTGAAACTAGACGTTTAGAGATTGTATCACAGTTTCAGTTAGAAGCAACAAAGAAGCCGTAGTTAGAAATTCAACAGCAAATGGCAGAGGCTAACCTCAGACTTGAAACACAGCGTTTGGCCACTGCGCATGGTAATACTAGCAAAGTTTCAAATAGTAGTGATAATAATCCCATAAGGATAAATAATACATAGAGTTACCCAAGTTCAATGAGGAGGATCCCGAGGTTTTCTTCTCACATTTTTCTAAGATTGCAGTCAGTATGAACTGGCCAAGGGATCAATGGGTTGCAATCATGCAAAGTCAGTTAAAAGGGAGAAGTCAGGACGTTTTTGCATCCTTGCCTGATGAGAATAGTTTTGACTATGAGTTTGTTAAGAAAAGCGGCTTAAATGCTTACCAATTAAATCCGGAAGCACACAGACAAAAGTTTAGGAACCTAAAGAGGGTAAGTGATCAGACAATAGCAGATTTCACCCGTCTAAAGTTAATTACTGCAACAGATGGCTAAATCACTTTCAATAACCGAGTATGATGCTCTTAAGAATCTTCTTATAACAGAAGAAGTGATGTCATGTCTCCCAGACAAATTGTCTACTTTTATGGCAGAACAGAAAATATAACAGACATTTATGAGCAGTCTAAGCTCGCGGATGAGCCTGAGTTGTTGACCAAGGCCCAGTTTAAGGCCCAATCACCTAAGTTTAACCGTAGAGTAAATTATAATGCTCACCGAACTCCTTATCAGTATAAATCCAATCCTAGTGCTCCAGATACTCCCATGAACTCTTCTCTTATAAAACCTAAAATTGCTACTCCATTGCCAGGACCATCTAATCCTAGTAATGTTAATTGTAAACCTGCAGCTGGTTCCACAGGTGTGTCCACTGCCAGGCATTGTACACATTGTAAGAGAAGAGGACATGTGATTGCTTCTTGCTATAGTTTGCATCCTGAATTATGGCCAACTGGTCTTATTATGAGTAGAAGACTGCAAACTAATAATTCTCCATGTACTACAATCAATTCCTATTGGATGGCTGAATTTAAACCATACATTTCTACAGGTACATTATTGTGTTAAGATGGTAGTAGTAAGACTGTTCAATTACTCCGTGATACTGGAGCTTCACAGTCTCTTATTGCCCAGAATGTACTTGCTGATGTTGACACCCGAGATCTTGGTGAAGTTGTGCTTCTCCAAGGCATTTCAGGTATTGTGCAACAGGTGTCTTTAATGCAAGTTAACCTTGATTCTAATTTTACTTCAGGATGGTGTAATGTTGGTGTAAGTAAACAACTGCCCATTCCAAGGGTAGATATTATTCTTGGTAATGATTTTGGCAACCGAAAGGTTGAAGGGACCAGGTGTCCAATAATGTTAACTAATCCCAATAATGTACTAGATCAACCGGAAGCAGATGATGGCATTATTTACCCTGCTTGAGATGTAACTCGATCAGTGAGAAAAACAGGTGAAAGTAATCCTGTCTTCACTAAGGTAGCTGTTCCCAAGACCAGGACCCCTTCAGAAAAGGAGTGGGAGGTGGATCTTGGAGATTCTTTTATGACTCGACTGGATGATGAGAGTGAGGCAGTAGTAGAAGCCCCGCCGAGCCTAAGTCACAAGGAAAGTGAAGGTGAGGAGGCTGAACTATCTGTACCTTGCCCACTTGTCTCCACTAAACCAGTTGTCGAGAGTGAGGCCGAAGTAGCTATGGCTCCAATTTATTCTGATCAATCAGGAAAAGAGATAAAGATACTATGTTCTTGCCCGCTCGCTACTGAGTCTGAGTCATTGCTCTTAAGTGTTATACAGACTACTGATCCTAGTTTACTTGAGTGTATTTCTAAGGCACCTGATAATGTTGATGCATTGGAGGAAGGGACGGGTTTCTTTTTTAAGGATCGACTTCTGATGAGAAGGTGGAGACCAAAGGGAACTCCATCATCAGATGATTGCGAGACCAGAACCCAACTAGTTGTCCCCAATGTTTATCGTAAGCAGGTCCTGCAGGGTGCACATGATGACCCCATGGGAGGTCACCAAGGTATCACAAATATGCACCATAAAATATGCAAATATTTTTACTGGCCCAAGCTAAAGAAAGATGTGGTCAGGCATTGTCATAACTGTGTACCCTGTCAAATTGTTGGAAAACCAAACCAATCTGTGCCAAGAGCATCATTGCAACCTAATGTAGTTCCTGATGAACAATTTTCTCATGTTGTAATAGATTGTGTAGGTCCTTTACCTAAGACTAAGTCGGGTAACATTTTATGTTTACTCTTATATGTATGACGACGAGATTTCCTGAGGCATATATATGCCTTAAGAAATACCAAGACTCATAATCTCATCCAACGGAAAGGTTGATGATATTCTTGAGAGATATAAGAATTTTGCACCAAGACTTTAATATTTTGTTGACTTATCTGCATGTCTCTTGCAAATTGTCTATACAGTATACCTAGGTCATAAAAGTATTTGTGTGTACGTCTGATACCATACTACTTGTAAAGGAGGAAATGTATGTTATCTTTCAGAATGTTTGGTAATATGTTTATGGTTTGTGATTTGTGTATATGTACTGAACGGGTGAGAATAGCTTGAGTTACCTCATCCCTTTGTGTGTATTTTACATCAATAAACTTATTTCAATTTCAATTTCAATTTCATAATCTCATCAAGTGTCTTGAACGATTTTTCTCCTTGTTCGGAATGCCTAGATTTATCCAGAGTGACAATGGGGGAAATTTTTGTTCTAAGGTTTTCAAAACTTTCTGCAAATCCAAAGGGATTCGGCATACATTTTCCAGTACATATCATCCACAAAGTCAAGGTGGGCTTGAACGTTTCCGTCAAGCGTTGAAACAGATGTTAAAGACGACAGGAGAAACTTATCCTCGTAATTGGGATGAGAATCTCCCTTTTGTGCTGTTTGCTGCCAGAGAAGGGTTACAAGCGACATTGGGTATTCACCTTTTGAGCTCGTATTTGGTCACCAAGTGAAAGGTCTGTTAAAAATGCTCCAAGAAAAGTTGATGGGAGATGTCTCTGTTCCACAGAGTGGTTGGTACTTGAGTGAGGTCAAGGACAAGTTGTGTCGGGCTCGAGAGCTGGCGAAGGAACATCTGGAACAGACTCAACAAGCCATGAAACAAAGATATGACAAAAAGTTCAGGGCTAAACTCAGGTCGTTTGCTGTCGGAGATTTGGTGTTGGTGTTGAAACCTCGTTTGGGGACTTTCATGTCCCATAAGTTTGAAGGACCCTACCAAGTGGTAGAGAGGGTGGAAGACCTAACTTACAAAATATTTAACCCTACTCTTTCAGAACATAAAATGAATGTGCATATTAACAGGTTAAAAGCTTATGTTGGACCAGAAGTGGTAGCTTGTTTTAGTAGGGAAGAGTTACCATCTGAGCGAAATTGTAGTGAAGAAAATGATGTTAATATTCAACTTCTCAGTTCCAGTTCCAATGGCAGGGAGATGCTATGTCATTTACAGGAGGAGCAACGTGATGAGCTCCAGGTTCTGCTGTACAACCATACATCTCTCTTTGGGGAGGTTCCCACACAGACACACCTCATCACACACGACATTCAGCTCCTCGACAGCAGTCCAATTAGACAACAACCTTACAGAGTGAATCCAGAGAAGGGGAAAATTATACAACAAGAAGTGGACTATCTGCTCCAGCATAATTTCATTTGGCCAAGTCAAAGTACTTGGAGCTCTCCGTGCTTGTAAGTGCCATAACCAGGGGGAACCTGGAGGATATGTGAAAATTATCGTAAACTGAACAAGAGCACTACTGTTGATGTATTTCCATTACCATTGTTGTAGGAGTGTATTGAATCAATAGGACATGCTAATTATGTAAGTAAACTTGATTTATCTAAGGGATATTATCAGATTGCATTAACTGATTATGCTAGGGAAGTTACTGCTTTTATTACACCTGACGGTGCTTATGAATTCAATGTCATGCCATTCGGTTTGAGGAATGCACCTGCCACCTTTCAAAGACTCATGAATTTCTTACTCAAGGATGTGCCAGATTGTAGGGCCTACCTTGACGACATTGTTTTATACAGTAAGTATTGGGCAGATCATCTTTCAGGCCTTAAGCAATTGTTTACAGTGTTGAAAAATGACAATTTAACAGTGAATATGAATATGTGTAGTTGGGCAAGAGGGACTATAACCTATCTTGGGCATGAAGTAGGACAAGGTATGATAATTCCTTTACAAGATAAGATACAAGCCATTGTGGACTACCCTGTGTTAACCAGTAAGAAGGGAGTCCAAAGATTTATCGGTATGTGTGCTTACTATAGGCGGTACTGTAGAAATTTTTCGACAGTTGCTGACCCATTGACAAATTTGTTGCGAAAGCAAGTAAAGTTTAAGTGGACTCATGATTGCCAGAATTCATTTCAGAACTTAAAGGGCATATTGTCAACGTCACCTGTTCTTGCTAGTTCCCAATTCGACAAACCTTTTATTTTACATATTGATGCTCCAGATGTTGGAATAGGTGCTGTGCTTATACAAGTTGGTCTAGACAATATTGAGCATCCTGTATATTATTACTCTAGAAAATTTAATTCAGCCCGTAAGAACTATTCAGTGGTAGAAAAGGAGGCGTTGGGTCTGATATTGTCAATCAAGAAATTTGAAATTTACCTTTCAGGTAATAAGGTGCTAGTGTTTACTGACCACAATCCCCATATATTCATTAATATGATGAAAATCAAGAACCAACGAATTCTGCGCTGGTCATTGTTTCTACAAGAATTTAATGTTGAGATTAAACATATTCCAGGCAGGCAGAATGTCATTGCTGACACTTTGGCCAGAAATTTCGTATATGATGTATTATGAGTGAAATATTCTTGTACTTAACATTTTTACTTTCAGAAAAAAATGCCATTGATCTTCAATCCATTGCATTTTTTTTTTCTTGGAGGTGGAAGTGTTACGTATATGTATATATATAATAAAATAATTACTTATTCCATGCATCATTACTTATATGTGCTTATATATTTTATCATTAATTGTATGTGTATTATATCATTATTTGTATGCTTATATCAGTACTTGTATGTGCTTATATGTTATATTTTGGTAATGCTCATCTGGTGGACCAAATCGTGGGAAATGTTATTATTTTTTTGTGTGGTGGTCAGCTAGTCAGCCTTACCGTGAGAAAGTTATATTTTGTACTGATCATCTAGTGGCAAAACCGTGAGAACCGTTTTATTTTTCATCTAGTCGGCAATACCGTGAGACATTACTTCCTGCTATGTTGGGCAGTTGCCAGCAATTTCCTCTTTATTTTATAAATATATACCTGTTATTATAATTACATTACCTCTGTTTTATGCATGTAAATCTGATCATTCTTTAATTTAGTTAATTAATGATTACCTTATTCCCATTATATGGCTCCATTTAAGTAAAATTTATATTAATTAAAAATTGTCAGTTGATATGTTGTGAGGAAGCGAGATCGGCTCCCGCCGTGAGAAAATTATTCAGTAACTGTTAGACTCAGGAAGGATCACATCTAGGAGTTAAGTGGCTGTTATATATATCTCTTTTGTTCTGTTGTAGTATGTTAGTCTATGGAGACATAATTTTATTTTGATTTACATGTGATTGCCCATCTGTTGACTGATATATAATACTGATAATTAACTGAAATCATTCTAATACACATTTATTTTATGTGATTAATTATATCTAGGGGATGATTAATTTTAATTCTTTCCTGTACAAACCATGGGATTATACTGGTAACCACGTGAGATTACAGCATCGGTAAATGTCCCTAGACTACAATGTTTGTCGCGTGTTACGTGTCACGAACATTAATGTACGGTTTGTAACAGTAATTTTGGGGGCCGGTCCGGGGATATATTGTTCCCATATATTTAACTTTTGCTAATCTAACCTTGCCTTCTTAGGTATAAGTGTGCTTAGAAAATATGTGTGTTTTAGAAACTTGCAGTATGCCGTGCCAGAGTCATCTATGTAACAAGTAACCTACGTTTCACGATTTTGGAGGTAAGTAATCCTATATTTTGTTTGTGCAGTGAGGCCATGCAAATTTTCAGTGTTGTGACAATTTAATGTGAAGTGTAGTGCTGTGCCATTCTGTTAATTATTTTAGTCAGTCAAGTGCCAAGTGTTAATTTACCATGGAGGATCAAGTGGTGTCGCTGTTGGCTAATCCAGACTTTAAGGGAATAAAACCTAAAAAGTCTGCCTTAATAATGGCAACTAAGTAGGATTAACAACCAGAAATAACAGGCCTAAAGCACAAATTCTGAGAATCATAGTGCACATTTCGTAGAAAATGGTGAGTTAGGAAAAGAATTTCTAGAGAAAGTAAAGGAGGAGACTATGAGTAAATTGCTTTAAGGTGTCTTCAGTTAGATGCACAAGTAACGTATGCTAAACTTGAGGCTCAA
>WNGS01142304.1:16806066-16820373 GCA_020271785.1 Procambarus virginalis | reverse complement strand
CTGCTGGAATGGCTGCAGTCTTGATGATGCAGCGGTGGTAGTGGTGATCTCAAGACAGCTACCCTGGCAACTGGTTTGAGGCACCAGTCTCTCAGGAGGCATGGGTTCGAATCCCACCGCTGCCACCATTGTAACACAGAGGAGGGGGGGTTCTGATGTGACTTACACCCCTTTCTTTCTCACTGTGCCAGTATTCTTATTTTACTTCTTTACCACGGGACCCCAAAAACTTTCCCTATAAGCCGACCCCACGCCACGTGTTCTTAAGACGATTACCAACTTAAGATTCTACACCCGTATGACGTGACATAGGCTTTTAGCAAAACCCTAGGGTCGCCTTTCCGCCGCCACCACCAGACCAGTAACACTGAGCAATGATCGAAGTTTGGATCGATCATGCTAATCAACCTTGGGGCTTGATCCCCACTAGTAACACATGACTTTGGATCTTAAGTGTGGAATTAATTAAAGATCAACGGTAATGATGAATTCCGATTTGGTGTTAGAATCGGCGCCCAATTCAACTCGGCCACGTGAGGACCACGTGACAAGGACCCATTCACATAAATAACATATACATGGAAATAATGAAAATGCAGATTATTAACTAATTAATTATTCAAAGCTAAACAAAATCTAAATTAAATCACTCCCTGACTGGCAATGAATTGACTATCCCTATCAAACTCATAGCAACTATACCTCTATGGGGACCAGCTCAGATGTTGGTGCTGGTCTTGGGGCCCGATGATGGAAGGCCACCTGCCCGAGCTGCTACTCAAACCACACTGATCTCTCTCTCTGCTCCTCTACCCAGACGCTCAGAGGATTGTATTCTTCCGCATTGTTAAGTTACTTACAAGGCTTAAGTTATAACAATTAACCTCTGTTGCACTGAATACCCAGATTGGTTGAATATTGTAACTGAAGTTAAATTACACAAGCATCTTAGGAAAAGCTGTTCCCAATTACAAAATGGCTATTTGACCTTTGAGAAATAGAGGACATGGAAACTGGTGACTTACGACCTTCAGGTCACTCCGCCTTACAACTTAGTTCTGGCTCGTGACGTCACTGATGGTGACTTAACTCAAAATCCTAATAATTAGAATACTCTTGATATTATAAACAGTAATACTATACAATTTGAATGAAGACTGATTTCTCTAAATAAGTGAATACTATATATGATTCCTTACGAAACTTGTAAACAAAGGCGTCAATTATTTTCACCGCGAATTCCCTCAGGGGCTGCTCCCGGGGTCACCACGTGGTCCAGGTTCCCATTCTCCCTTGTAGCTAAAACATTCTGGATAATTCTTACAACAAACCTAGTTTGATACATTCTATCCAGTTGTCACATTTGTTGATTAGCCTTGTCAATTGACTTTGAAGGCCTTTCAAAATACTTCCAGTTTTTTCTAGTGTAGCTATGTTTTTTCTAGTGTAGCCTAACATTTAATTTCTTAGTTAGGCTATGTTTAATCCTACCTCGTATAGAGATTAGCTTACCTACCTAACAGGAGTAGCTAAGATTTGAGTGATGCTTGGATGCCACTAGGGTTGCACCTCCTGCTAGCTCATCATTATCACTTTCGGTTGGTGTAGTGACACCTAGTAACACTCAAAGATGTACATAAAAAAATATAATAAAACAAATACACAATTTGTGTAAGATAATAAATTTCACTTTGTTTAGGGCATGCACAACATTGAATAATAAATGACCAGTGCTGTCTAATACAGTACTAGTTTGGTATTAATTCTACCTAATAAAATGACTAATAATAGTTTAGGCTAGAGTTGTACATGATTTAGTTCAATTCCAGTCTAAAAATCCTACCCTATGGGATGGCATAAATACAATAAATGATGTGCAAAAATGTTTGTATATATAGCAGTGCTATATTTTTGTGTTTTCATAGTTTTGATATATATATAGTATATACTTATAAGAACTACATGAATAAGAATGTTGAATACATACAATTAATGTTGGCTATCTAGCCACAATCTCCTGTGGTGATTAATGGGTATTAATTAATTTACTTGCCACATATGCCCTAGACTCTCGTGACAGGTTTTCACGAAATAGTCTGGCAAAAAATGAATATATGTGGTGTTACCACCAAGATAAATAATGGTTAAATTGTGTGGCCAGTTTAATACGGATATTAACACAGGATTATGATAAATTATGAGTGGTTGCTCTAGGCGATCTAATATTTTCACTTCGGTGCGAGGAATAGGACTAAGTATTGTGGGTAACTGGCTATGACCCCACTAATGCCAAATGTAGAAAGTGGCTTTAGTCTAGTAAATTAATAATGTGTAAATAATTGGGTTAGGCACATAAATTGCTATATGTGAGGCGGTTTACTGACAGCCGTAAATAATAATGAATATATAGCCTAATACTTGACAATACATTTTAAATGGGATTATAATATAGTCAGGGTCGGGAGGGAGTCGGTCGGCCGAGCGGACAACACGCTGGACTTGTGATCCTGTGGTCCTGGGTTCTATCCCAGGTGCCGGCGAGAAACATTGGGTAGAGTTTCTTTCACCCTATGCCCCTGTTACCTAGCAGTAAAATAGGTACCTGGGTGTTAGTCAGCTGTCACAGGCTGCTTCCTGGAGGTGGAGGCCTGGTCGAGGACCGGGCCGCGGGGACACTAAAAAAAGCCCCAAAATTATCTCAAGATAACCTCAAGAAGGGTTAGTGATTGGTTAGTTGAGTTATATTAGATTATATAGGACCAGTAATTTAATTTGATATACTGGACCATAAAATATTTATAAGTTTACTCTAGTCTATCCTGTTCTAAGTCGACCCAAAGAAGTGGGGGAGAATTTAGATATATAATGAAATAATATTAAATGTTTCGAAGGACCAAAATTAATGTTAAAGATCAGGGAACCAGTGGCTTATGGATCTCCAATAATAAGTGCATAAATATATTTAG
Source organism: Procambarus virginalis (assembly GCA_020271785.1). Lineage (NCBI taxonomy): Eukaryota > Metazoa > Arthropoda > Malacostraca > Decapoda > Cambaridae > Procambarus > Procambarus virginalis. The sequence continues at coordinate 16,817,407 of WNGS01142304.1, read as the reverse complement.
AGAAATGAACTGTAATATTAAGAATAATTCTGAACTAAATCCTTACACCATACAACTTGGGGGGGGGTAAATAATATGAAGTTAATGCACTTCAAATAATAAGTTAATACACTTCCTATAATAAAATTATATTATTCAAATGGTTAAATTCCAGTGAGAAGACAGGACTACAAGCAAACTACAAATAAAACAGAAACAGCTTAGCTGCCAGAGATGAACATAGGTTATGTCTGGCAGCATCAACCCATTTATTCCTGTCTGAGTCAGCCATCCCTAATGACACGTGAAAATGCAGGTAGAAGCTTGTCCCTCTCGCAGTTAGTTCCACGCTGAAAGGCAAATCTTATGTAATTTCCACTCCAAACTTAATATTCCCGCATATAATCGCATGCTCTAAAGAAACTGGAGGGTAAGATCAGCACTTACGGGGTGTTTTTATATCACCTGCGACATTACAACAGGGCATCTGCATTAACCCTTAAGCTGCTAAGGGGTCCTGAGGACATTTACACCCCTGTGCACGAGAAAAAAAAAATCAAATTTTTTTTTTAGCTTTCTAAGCTTGTTAATTTGTGTTCCCTGAGCACAGGAAAAATAATAAAAAAATCTATTATACTTACCAATGACGTAATTGAGCTGACAAGTTGGCCAATGACGTCACAGAGCGTGAGCGCTCAGGGGTGATGCGTCAGGGAGCCGTCACTCATGGCCGCTCACGAGGCCCGAGTTGCCGCGAATGTATTTTCATGGCATTATTTACAGTGTCTATGGCACATTTACCAAAAAAATATCGCTAGTATTATTCAATTATTATCACTAGACGTTGTATTATGATAAAACTGGTATAAACTCACTATGTGTTCACATATTAATGTCACAAGTATGCCCACCAAAATGGTATAGTTTACAAGAAATATACAATGTATTTGTTTTTTTCGATATAAACACTCAAATTAACTTGATATGTACATTTATTTACAAAAGTATTACAGATTTAGTAGTGCTGGAGACTGTGATACTGTGCGAAACAGTCGATATGGCACAGAGGGACTGCACACGCTTCGCACCATGTTAACACCAATTTACGTTTCTGTGGCCTCATTTTGGTGCGGGGAACACACAACGCGCCGACGCTGGCCTGCTGCACGCGCTCCAGTTGGTGGTAATTTCTTTATTTGGTGTACCAGAAAGGCCTCCCTGTAAGCGAGCCTAAGTGCAGGAGCATGGTTCAATATTGGGTCCCAAATGAGTCTTTGTATGCCAGAGGTGTCTTTGCCAAACTTACCTAGTAACTGTTTCACAACTTGAAAACTAAATGAAAGGAAATATGGTTTTCTACCTGTTTTCAAAAGAAACATGTTGTAACTGTTCAGCATTGTTATGTCAATAAGGTGGAAAATCATTTTTTGTCCACTTCACTGTTTTCCGTACACACTCTACAGCACCCACCATCATGTCACTTTTTTTTTGTGATATATACAAGAATTGTTACATTCTTGTACAGCCACTAGTACGCGTAGCGTTTCGGGCAAGTCCCTGGATACGATTCCCTGCCGCGAGGAATCTTTTTTTAACACCAAACATTTATGCACTAAACGCATGTTGATGTTGTAGTCCATCACACAATCTGGCTTATATATTATTTGCTTTGTTGTTCTGTTCACCTTGCCACTGTCCACCATTGAACCAGGGTGAATAGTGGTCAGCATGTTCACTTCACGTCTGTCTTTCCACAGCACTGAAAGTATTGCACCACTTTTTCTTACCTCGCAATCACCTACTTGCATAGCAGTGTCAAATATAGGCATTTCACTTCGTTTTGGCTTTACTGTGCCACACACTCCAGTTTATATTATCAAGCAAGAATTTGGTTAGTAAGAGTAAGAGTTATAATAGTTATCTGCGTACAATATGTGGCCCTTGTTCAGATATGGTGCTGCGTGACTTCACCACACTACCTGAGAAGCCATGTTGGTCGTTAGCAAGAAAGTCTACATTTGTAGCAGAATACAGTATCATATGTAACTTCATTCCTGATTCACAGTCACAGAGCACAAAGAATTTTACTCCAAATCGGTGGCGTTTTGAGGGAAATATTGCTTGAAGACAGCAAGTCTTTTGAAAAAGTACAAGGGATTCATCAATAACCAGCTTCTGAGCTGGTACATAGTAATCTCGTAACTTTCCAATCAGGTCATTTAACACGTGCCTCATCCTCCAAAGCCTATCATCCTGTCTCTCGTCTGCATTATTTGCAAAATGTAGGCCCCATAGGATCAACACAAATCTGTCTCGGGAAATATATTTCCGAACAATGGTGTTGTCTTTGCTCCAATATGTGATATTCGTGTTTCACACAATGTTTCTTCAACATAAAAATTGCGAAAAACACATACAGTTCACCTACAGTCGTGTCTTTCCAACGCTGTAGTCGTGAAAATTCTGATACCTCCTCACCTTCAATGAGATCAACGGCAAGTCTGTTCGTTTCGTGAACAATATGTTCCATGAGCGGCTCATCGATGCAGTAAAGAAGTCCATTTCACTCATTTCGTCACCTGTATCAGGGAAAATATCTGTAATTCCCACATCTCTATTGTCAAAGTCGGGAATTTGTGGAACAAATCTTCCCCATCACCACACAAATAAACCTGCTGTCTTCCGAGAACCATTAGCTGCACCACGGCGAGGAATCTGAAAAAGGGACCAGGAGCTGAAAAAGGTCTAGCAACAGTAGGGGCAGGAAGGGTCGATGAGGGAAAAGTATTGGAACATGAGGGGATTTGTTCCTCATTGTCGCCATATTGTTCCATGCGGCGGCGCTTGGCTAGGCGGGCAGCTGATGGGGCAAAACTTGTACTGGCACTAGCAGGCGTGGCAAAACTATTCTCGGATTCTAGGTCACTAAAACCAGAGAATGATTCACCTGTTTCAGACTCGTCGATCATATCATAAACTTGCAATGGAACACATGAACTATGTGCTTGAACGCGAAGTGGTGTTGAGTAGTTGCGGGTGACTCTTGTGGCATCCTCACCCTCTTGGCACCAAGATGTTCACCCTCACTATCCATGGTTCTATTTCCTCAGGCTGTGTATAGTCCTCATCTATATCCGAGTCATCAATATCAGATTCGTCAATGTCGTTGAACAATTCATTGGCTATTTCGTCTTTGGTCAAAGACTGTGCGGTGCGCTGAGCGAGGTCGGACACTGGGTCGTGATGTGCTCGCCATGGTGTCTGGCCACTAACTAAGGCCTGGGAAACAAAGGAGGCCTGCACTAGATTTTTTTCAAGATGGCGTCTGTTTACAATCGCCCCTGACTACGGTATGGGTGACCCCTTTACACCTCGGGACATTTGAATCGTGCCTGGCACCCTTTGGCGTATATATATATGCCATGCGCACGATGGGACATGTTACTCATGGCGTATATATATATATATATATATATATATACGCCATGCACAGATTAAGGGTTAAAGTTTAAAATAAGGCAAATGATATACAAATTAGGTATACTGCTCTGCCGAACGTGGTGTTCATAAGATGTATAAGCTGCACCCTCGATCAGAAGCTCGTAGAAGTATGGATGCTTGCAGATTAGATCGATTGTTGTCGGGTCGCTTCAGGACACCTTGCTGTTAGCCGGTTAATATATCGAGTCTCTCCTTCCTTTCCAGTGACACATGCGCACTCGCACTTATGCTGGAACTCTAGATATATTATGTAATATTTCAGAGTCCCGAAAGGATGGGGGACTTGGATGACAAATATTTACGTCATAATATAGGGTAATATAAGATAGTAAATGATATCCGGTGTGCAATTCAATAAATTTAGATGGCATTAAACCGCACAAGAATATTGAGAGTGGAAATGAAGTTTATCGTTTTATGTACTGGAACAGCTGACCGAGACGAAATTATTTCCAGTAAACGATCATATATACTATCAAATGAAAGAAAACCTATTTTTAATCAATTATTCTTAATAAAGAAAGGTAAATGAGGCTGGTTTCAATTCGATCCACAAATAAGTGGAAATTATCGCTGTGGCTGGCTGGCTGATGCAACACGGCCCTGATTCTAGGGGGAAATCGGGTGGTACTACGCCACAAATTTATAATCTGAATATCTATATACTACTGGTTAGTAGTGTTAGTAAATTATGAAGCTTAGTACAAGAATTATCTGTTATCGTACTAGGAGTTAGTAATTAATTGTTGGAAATTTTCAAAACTGGACTGGGCCTCTCATTTGATATACGAAAACTAATGGGAAAGGAAACACCCCAACGAATGCTGTAACCCATTACGAGCTGCAAATAATATAAAGGGTAAGTCCTCATCCCAATTTCGTCTGAAATCTTCGCCAACAGTCCGTAACATCTGCTTCATGGTCTGGTGAAATCTCTCCAAGACACCTTGACTCTGTGGATGATAAGTACTAGACACACGACATTGTACTTCACTCAAAATCGTTGTAACTTTGCAGAATGGAAGTTACTACCGTTGTCTGACTGGATCACTTGAGGTAGTCCAAATAAGGTACAAAACTTTATCAAATGATGGATGACTGACTGTCTTTGCTCTAATAATACATACAGGGTAAGCTTCTGGGAACTTTGATGTGGCGCACAGTAAGGTTATCAAATATACATGACATGACTTGGTCCGATTCAAAGGGCCTACACAATCGATAATGATGTGGGAAAAAGGTTCACCTGGAACTACAATTGGATGCAGAGGAGCTTTAGGTACACTTTAATTAAGTTTACCCACCATATGACAGATTACACACTGTCTACAATATTTGCCAATATCTTTCTTAGGAGTTGCCAATAGAAATACTTAGTTACCTGATACAACATTCGACTGATCCCTTGGTGACCACTTAATGGATCGTCGTGGGCAGCTGAGAGGACTTGTTAACGGTATGCTTTGGGGACCACAAGCTGGGTATCACTCACAGTCCTCTGAAGAGGGAGATAACTTAGATCTGCATCATCTGATCTTGGAGGAAGTATCCAACATCATCTGCCAAAACATCCTTCTCCTTAACAGCTTCAGAAAAATATGCATGTAAACTAGGGTCACCTTGTCGAAGTTAGGATAAAGTGTGGCATTTTACATCAGAAATAGGGGGAGTGGTAGTAACAGGAGGTACAACTTCATTACATGCCACAACTCCCTCAACTGTACTATCCTCATCCAAACGACCAATAAAAGTGTCAGCTAAGTTGATATCCGGTTCTAACGTTGGAGGTTTTCCAACCATCCCTCCGGTTGTAGGGTTGGAAACATCACTCTGGGACTTGGCGACTTGAGATCTGGTGACTGTGCAGGCTGGATACACTTCAGTAAACGTCTCTCTCGTTTCTGAGAGAACTCTACCTGGGTCACTGAACATGATGGGGAGATGACTGTTTACCATAGTGCCACCAATGTCATTTCCTACAATTATATCGACACCAGGTATGGGTAAGGTATAGCACACACCTACAGTACATAGTCCAGGACTATAGGGAGATTTAATGTATACCTGCATAAGGGAAACACGTTGCACTCCCCCAACTATACCCTGTATAAGCATCTCTTCGTCCAGGTCAACCTTCTTGACCTTGGACAACATACTGGAAGTAATCAACGTTAACGACGCAACAGTGTCCCTAAATATATCTACAGGGACCCACTTGTCTACAACTCCAACCATTTTAGCATGAATCATAAAAAGGGTCAAAACCAACAAGCAACTGTGGCTTACCAACAAGCCACTGTGGCAATATGTCTCGGAATTATGACCTTGTCTTATTTTACTAACCACCAAGGCGTTTGGTCGTAATTCCAGATGTAACCTAAAACAATGATGGACACCATGTCTTTTCTTGTGGCAATAATTACAGTGTTTTATATCAGCCGAACTTGTCGCACCTGATGTGCCTCTACTAGTGTTAACAGTGCCCCTAAATTTACTAGATGCTTGGTCTGCCCTGGCTGCAAGCGCTGGCAGACTTAGCATTATAATGACTACTCTTTGATTTCTCACAATTATCCTGCCTAGAAGTGAATGCTTTAGGTGCCATATGAGTTATTTTTCGGTATCTTATTTATCGCCTCATGTTCATCTGCCAACATAGCTAAATCATGAACATCCTTGTATGAACGTTTACCTGTGGCTAGTGCCATGGTCAACTTTACAGGAAAACAAGACAAAAGTTCGTCTACTAGGATGAGCTGCTTAAGGGACAAAAAATCATGAGTATTATTTCTATTAAGCCACCTGTCAAAGATTGACTCTTTTACTCGAGCAAAATCTGTAACTGTCTGATCAGGTGCACGCTTGAGACCTCTAAACTTTTGTCTTAGTGTCTCTGCATTGAGTTCATATGCTTGCAAGATCCTCTTTTTGACTGTGGGGTAATGAAAGCTGTCTTCAAAAGGAAGCGAGGCAAAAATCTCTTGTGCCTTCCCTCGCAACTGACCTTGCATAATGGTCACCCATGAATCCTCTGGCCATTTCAAACTAGTAGCTAATTTTAAAAAAAGCAACAAAAACGATTCGGGGTCCTTCTCATCAAATTTGGGTAATTCAAACCCATTAGGGAAATAAAGTCCACTACTGTGACAACTACTTGAGCTTCCCTTAGAATCCTTACTACTGGAAGTGGCTGCAGCTTCTAGCATTTTCTCCTCAAGCCTAATCTGCGCCTCGGCCATCTCCTGTTTAATTCTAACTGTCTCTAACTCTATTTTTTTCTGCCTAGTTTACTCTTCTCCTCTGAGTCTAGCTAACTCTTACTCGGCTTCTCTCTGCCTAGTTTCTTCTTCACACTTTAACCTCTCTAACTCAACTTGCCTTAGCTGAAGGTAGTCCTCACCTCTTGCCTTCTCAGTCTGCAGTACTCTCAACCTCGTAAGGGTATTTCTCTAATTCCTCATCACTCAACATGTCATCTTCTATTAGATGAAAGAAAATGATTTGCAATAATTTAACTTTATTCATTATGGGTACCACATCTAACTCTAGCGTTTTTCCTATACAAATCAACACTGATTTAGTTAAGATCTTAATCCTATCCACTGATGGATTCTGCAAAATCTCTTTTTCAACTTGCTCCATCTTAATTAATTAATAAGACACTTTCTACAAAAATTATTAGTACCAAAATAAGAAGATACTAGACTAGCATGCCTCACAGACACGCAAAAATGGAACACTTACCTCTGTCGTGCAGCATTGCAAGTGCAGTATTAACTAGGTTCACATAGGACTGCAAGCTGAATCATACGCAGAGACAAGTCTTCAAAGCATCTTCTAACAAAGGATATCGGAATATTCACTTCAAAGGTACAACAAACTAGAAAATAAGCATGGATCACTCTAACCGTGTCATACTCAATATTAATCCTGAACACAAGGATTACAACAATAATGGTCCTGAACACAGGAGTTAAATCATAATGATCCCAAACAACAGGAGTTACCTGATTGAGATCCCGGACAGCACCCATTTAATTGTCATGGTCCCCCATATAATGTTATAGGGTAGTGAACCTACAGCATCGCTGGAAAACATAGCTTGGCCTATAATCAATAAAGGTCTAGGGGATTTAAAAGGCTAGTAAAAAATATTACAATTTACTGGAGCATATAACCTAAGTCACCATAACACCATAAGAAAAAAAAACATTCTCTATAACTCACATTCTATTACTCTATCCAGCTTCTTAGAACTTTGCATTATCATCAGTGGGCCTCAAAACTGCATACACTCAGCACTAGCTGACACCACTCTCTATCCTGGCGCAGTGGGACATTAGCGTCTATTATGCTGATACTACCAAATACAGGATGGTGGAGTCACAATCATTAACAAATGAGGTGGAGGAATCAATATCATACATAGCACAATAGCCTCACTTAAGCTCCTCAGGTACCTACCTCAATAATACATATACAAACACCTATCCCCTGGTATAAATGATGTACAACGGTAGAAATGATCCATGGTATACACAATTGCTTAACATTAAATATCCTAGCAGTCAATTAACACAAATAAGGTCTCTAAACCCAGACCAGACCTACATACATGTGCCCGACTAGGAAGATCAAAGAGTAGTGACCGCCCAGGAGTCAAGTAGGTTGAGAGCGACACTGTTTCCAAATCCACAAGCCAGCTGACTCTCTTCTTTCAAATATCACAAGCTCATATACAGACATTTCTCAGTAAATAACTTCTAATTCATACAATAACTAAACCAAGGTTACAATACACATCCTTACATAATAATACATATCAATAAATGACTACATAATAAAATATATCATAATATAAATAAGTGAACAGGGAATTCATATTAGCAAGACATGGTAACACTTCCTGGGGACGGTATGCAAGGACGGGGGAGATTGTCAAGGTGATGTTGTAGGGCGGTGATCCATCACCCCATATAAAACCTTGTCTCTGTGGTATACATCTCACAGTACCAGCATATAAATTACTGTCATGACAAGAGATCAATGTAATGAACAATAATGAAATGGATATTAAACAGTATTCATGCTAGTAATACATCAGAGACCCTAATGTATACATTCTGCATTATATTACCCATAGCATGTCCTATACAGCAATGTGTAGCATTCCATACAATAAGCAAATAATCGTGTTTTCCAAGCTACATGACATTAGGCTACTGCTATTCACTATACTTCCGATATATCCACAAATACGTGGCAAGGACTTATGGTACAGAAATATAATATGCATAGGTATATTTGACATACATTGGTAATACACAAATTCTACTGGTATATTGTCAAAACAAGAATAGATAAATAATATAATATTTGCGATACTAGGCTAATTAACCAAGATATTTCTTTACAGTTTGAGCACATCATGCACCAGCCACCGTATAATCATACCGGTGTATGTGTGGTCATAACAAGGTTGCACCACAACCCTCCAGCACCACCTCTCGAGGTAACATAGGAGAGTTAACATCACTGAGCCTTCGGTGTTTTTTTCTCACTATCCAGTTCTTCCTTGTACTACCTCGGGAGTCGACGGGACACTTCTTTTCGTTAAAATACAAGAGCTGTTCGATATTACCCTCTCTGGAGGCCTATTCCTCTCCAGAACTGGGGAACGCTGCAACTCACCTCCACACAGTCTCACCCCTGGTAGGAAGGGATAGCAGATTTTCTGCCTTTACCACTGGGCGCCCTACGTCACACCAGAGGTGCTCAACGATTGGTCTACCCGGCCAAGTTCCCGTCACCAACCAGTCACGTTCCACCTGACGCTGTAAATACACTCCTCTGTGGGTCTCCTCGAGCGAAAAACCTTCTCCCTCCCGAGGCGTGGGGTCATTTTCATGGTTACGCCACTATCAAGCCTCTTCCCAAATAAAACTAAAATTGAAATTTCTTCTAATTGTGGCATCATGCCCCCTTTAAGGAGTTATAAATCCAAACTAGTACTTGGCGCTTTTCCTGATAATTCCCGTACTCACTCCTTCCAGTGCAGTACACTCAAACTTCATGATTAGCCAAGAGTCGAAAGCCTAAATAAGGTGAAGAGGGACCAGATCATAATTTTTACTGTTACCTAGTGTCTCAAATAGGACTGCATAACAAGAATGTAGATTTATGAAAGAAAAATCACTCATGCAAGAAACAATGCTGAGTGCCCCTTATCTTGTCAAGGTATCGGGGTGTTTTCCTATTAAATTCGCTGTTAATTCCTATTGGAACTTTACCATCATCAACCATACAAGCAGCTGGGAGAATCTTTGTGATGGTTGATTTATGGCAGATGCCTATCGATGGGATAAAGAGTTTCTCTCTTTAGTTCTTTAGTTATCTGCTAAATACCTCATGTGGGCCTGTCCATTAATTTTAGTTGATTCGTAAATTGTTAATTACATCAGCGTTATAATTTTTGGGGATACTAATAAATTTTATTAATTCAATAGTAAGAGATAAAGGATGTTACATATTATTCGTTTCTAGAAGGGTTCTTTGTTGCTTTATAGATTACCTTACAGTAATTCGATTTAAATGTTGATATCATCTGATAGATTTATATTTAAGAAGCTCTGTTCCTAAATAGTCCATGATATGCAGCAATACCCACACTAATTACACTTTTGAGTACTTTGTATGTGGCACATTATGCAATATTTTCTATGACGAATTTATGACAAAATAAACTTTATCTATAATTTAACATTGCAGTAATTGCAAACGTAAAAAATAAGAATATTTAGATCCCTGCAAGTTTCAGAGAGCGTTGTACAAGCATATTCACATTCTTAAGTTTAGATGGACTTCAGTGTTTGTTATCCTGAAGCACATGGCGGTCCATGGGCAACGTGTGCATCTGTCGTGACCTATAACGGGGGTTTCAATCCATTGTTCTGCTCCCCAAAATTTGTTATACATATATAACGCTAATATGATTCACTTGCGTATTTGATGCTAAAACTTTGTCGTGAACTTCAATACGAGAGTGCATATGCGGGTAACATGTACATATTGATTTGGAATGAGTTCAGTGCCTCAAATGTTTTTCTATGTGTGGGTGGACTTTAGGTTGTGTTACTTTACGGACGCACATCATGGTCAAGTGGGTAATGTGTGATTCTGGGGTTACCTGGGACGCTGCTTGGATTCCACCTCCAAAGTTCCTCCCATTATATAGGGTACTGTATGGAGTCTATGCATAATATTGCAGAAGATATACTGTCATTCTACACACAACTTAAATGAAGGTATTGTACTGGGAGTTCCTAGAATATTGCGGCACGTAATGTAATAGCACTCACCATAGAACATTACACAGATGTATCAGACTCTCCTCTGAACACTTCATAAGGCACTGTACTCCACAGAACAACATCACGAGGGACGCAGTTGCCAGCTTCAATCCAAGTGGTTATTTCTGGATCCTTGGCTCCGACGTGGTCACGAAGGCACCTGGATGAACCCTGACACAAGTGAGTCTCTTAACTAATATGTTTACTGCCTTCATCTTATTCATCGTAATTATATGAACAATCATCTTCAGATTAATGAAATGATTTATGTCGCAAACAGGCAGCCTGTTTAAATAAAACACACACCTACATATATATATATATATATATATATATATATATATATATATATATATATATATATATATATATATATATATATATATATATATATATATATATATATATATATATATATATATATATATATATATATATATATATATATATTGTATATATATATATATATATATATATATATATATATATATATATATATATATATATATAAT
>WNGS01142304.1:16746297-16766020 GCA_020271785.1 Procambarus virginalis | reverse complement strand
CCATGTTGGTCACGGTACGTTACAAGGTTACACATATGATCAGAAATAATACTAAAGGCTTGCACAGAACAATCGGTCTGGGGGGGTGGGGCGATGGTTGATGTAAGTGCGAGAAGGGCTGGAGGGTGGATGGGGGTGAGGGTATGATCACCCAATACCTCGTCCATCTCACTACGCCTCAAACCACCACCCAGATGTGTGTAATTGCGAAGCTCCTGGGATTGATGTTAAAATATAAGAATAAAAATTATATATAACTATTTATTTATTATTATTCTATATAGCGAGAAATGCGTGTAAGCTGATAACTTGCGGGTGTCAAGTGTGAGCGGGAGGGAGCGGTCGGCTAATGTGGACGGTATCGCCTCATTTAGCCTCAGTTATGTGATAACCTTAACAGAGGAGAGTCGCCTCCGAAGGCTCGCTCCTCGCCAAAAATGTTTCCCTCTTTCAGTAACGCTAACCTTCTGACTTTGACTGAGTTTACTAAGTGATGTGTCATGTGGTGACAGTTCTCAGGTCTATGTGGCGGTATGTGGTCCTGGTCCGTACCACTCTAGAAGGTAAGGGAGGGGAGGGAGAGGGGCGCCCCCCCACCCACCCAGTTTACAAAAACAGTTCGGCTAAATTCTCACCCTCATTTGTACACACCGCTCCTAGTACAGTTCACGGCTCCAATGTGGTCTGGTGGTATGTGGTGAGAACCTCATGTGTATGTGTCCATGTGATACTGCTGAATATGTACAGCTCTGGAAGAGAGAGAGAGAGTGAGAGAGAATGAATGAATGGCGCGATTGAGGTAACGCATAGGGTTGTGAAGGGGAGTTGGGCTAGCTGGTGGTGGAGTGATGCTATGATCATCCCACCTCATACCACAGATGAGTGTAATGGTGAAGCTCCTAGGGGTAGATCTAAAAATTGCATATATTCTTTCATTCAGTAGTGTGAAAACACAACCTTCTGGCTAATGGTGTGTGGTATGTCAAACTCTCTCAAGAGATTATGCGACACCTCCAAAGCGATCCTCCAGACCCGCGGACTGAGCTAATGTGAAGTGTGTGATAGATGCAGACTGTCACCTGCCGAGGGGAGGTTGCGGGGGCTGGGAGGGGGTGGGACATATGACCCCACACGCTAATGCTGATACTGATCACTCAGGTGCGGAACGTTCAAGACTACGCACGGCTCTTCTCCCACACAGGGAAGGGTGTGCAACCCACTCCTGTTGCTACTACACCCTGGTGCTAACCTCAGAGCAATGTGGTAATTATACGCTTCGCTCCAGAAGCATGCTAGATGTGAGGGTGAAGGGGGAGATCCATTGTCACACACAATTTGATAGTGAGATGGCCCCACCGCTAACACGACCCGGTCTGACACCTAACTAATCACCGCCAACACAGCTGGATTTGGTGAGGAAAAAAGTTAAGCGGTTCCTTCCTAACATAAAACAGACATTCTTTAAGAAAAATAATGTCTCCACTGTCACACACAAACAACCCGCCTGTTCCCCTCGCTCCCTTTCCCCTCCTTCTCATCCAATATCCATCTTAATTAAGACCCTGGTCTCCTACCCTCTCAGGTAGTGGGACCCCCTCTCTCCTCAACAAATCCATGCTAGGTAGGGGGGTCCTCCCTCCTCAACATATCATTCCCAAGTAGGGAGCCCCTCCCTCCTCTACATAACCACATACCTTTCCCCTCCTTCTCCCCCCATACTCATCTTAAGTCCCTGGTCTCCTACCTTCTTAGCTAGGGAGGCCCCCCTCCCTCCTCAACATATCCATGCCAGGTAGGTAGGGGGCCCCTCCCTCTTCCTCTACATAACCACATACTCACTTCCATCTATCTACACACAGGATTAACTCTACGGCGCATACTCATACATATTCATCTACTGCTATTACTACTACTACTACTACTATTCTTCTCCTCTTCTCCTCTTCGTCATTCTTCTTACTCTCCCTACATGATCGCATACAACCACGTAGCCTACTCGCTTTGAGCTCGGGGAACAGAATGGTGCTTCTGTAGATACCTAGAATCTTTCCTCCCTCTGCAATAAGTTCCGCTTGCAAGGTGCCTTTAGTGGTAACCTTCTTTTGCGTCTCGAGGTCGAACATCGTCCAATAGGGTCTCCAACTCCACTTTTTGGGCCACTTACTTGGTCTGGACATAACGTGACAGTTTAGTCCCAGATTTAAGAGAGTGATTTAATCCTCAGGGAGGTTGATTCCAGCAAGGTTTAGGAAGCCATCTCTAGACCGAGGAATAGTCATAGGTCCTCCGAATAATGGGATCAGTTTCTTGATGATCATGGTTTCAGTGCTGTGAGGATGTCGATTTGCAAGAATGACGAGGTTTTGGTTGATTTGAGTATGGAGGTCTTCGTCGATGTTGGTGTGTTTCCATTGGTCTGCAGCATAAAGCAGTTGCGCTTTGCTATCGTTGATCTCATTCTCTTGTCTTTTGTATCTGATTTTGAATCAGATCTTGGCGATATTTTACTGTGAAAGCTTGGTTTCTTGCTGCTGGGTCGTGCATTCTAATATTGGTATATTTTGTAGTAGCTTACTCTTGTAGTCATACGTTGTTAAATATGACCGAAATTATTAATGATTCTAACACGAATCTTCTTCTCAATATTTCTAATGTTTCTCTCCACTGTCGAGGAAAGTTGAAAAATTAACTCTTCAAAGTTAATTTTCACACTATATTTAGGGTTTTGTAAGCGTTTTGTAAGGCACTCTTTACATTTTCAAAGACAAATTTTCTATACTCTGCTAATGCTTATAGTCGCTTGGGGTGAGGTGATACAGGACATGATTAAGATAGACAAAGGAGATCAAGGGCACAATGAGAATAATAGGCCTTTGCATGTTCCATCTTCTTGTTTTTATGTTGGTTAGGGGTCTTCAAGTGGGTAGAATGTAATTATGTGTTAATTGACTGTTGATTGCTGTTTTGACATTTTTATGTGTAGGGCCTTGCTGATGTCGAATCTCCCCGTTGTCGTTGTACCTGTCGATAATTTCTGTGTTGCTTGTTAATATTTCTCTGGTGATGGTCTGGTTGTGTGAGGAGATTATATACTTCTTGATGGAGCCCTGTTGCTTGTGCATTGGTAATCGCTTAGAGTGAGAGACGTTGTTGTCCTGCTTATATACTGAGATCTTTGTGTCTGACAGTCCCCAAGTGGGCATGTGAAGGCATAGACAACATTGGCATCTCTTAAGGCGTTCTGTTTAGTGTCAGGAGAGTTGTTCATAAATAGGTTTGCCGTCATCTTGTTTTTGTAGTAAATTGTTAATTGTATCTTCTAATTTGTGTCTGTGGGGATAACGTTCCTATCAATAATATCTGCCAGTACATTTTCCTCCGTTTTATGAGCCGTCGAAAAGAAGTTCCTGTTAAACAATCTGATAGGAGGTACAGGTGTTGTGTTAGTTGATTCTTCAGTGGTTGCATTGCGTGTCAGCTTTCTTTTAATAACGTCTTCAAGATAACCATTAGAGAAGCTATTATTGACTAGGACCTTCCTTACTCTACAGTGTTCCTCGTCGACCTGCTTCCAACTAGAGCTGTGAGGGGGAGAGCTCGGTCGACGTAAGCATTGACAACACTCTGCTAATATCTGTCCAGGCAGTCACTATTGGCGTTAAGGCACATTCCTATGTTCGTTTCCTTAGTGTAGACAACAAAGTGGAAGCCTCCATTCCAATCCGCGACTGTTACATCTAGAAAGGGCAGCTTCCCTTCACTCTCCATCTCATAAATAAAACTTAACACCGAATTTTGCTCGAACGCCACCTTCAACTGCTGCAAACGTCTGACATCAGGTACATGCATAAATATGTCGTCAACGTACCTGCATTATATGGCAGGTTTAAAATCCTTGTCAACTAAGACTCTTTGCTCCATCGTACCCATGTAAAAATTCGCAAACAGGACACCTAAAGGAGAACCCATGGCGACACCGTCCATTTGTTTATACATGTGCCCAATGGGACTCAAGAAGGGTGCCTTCTTGAGTCTCAATGATAAACTAAACTTGGGAAACAGCAACTCTACATTCAGAGAGTCTCATCCCTGTGGCTCGTGCACCCCAAGTCAACAAATTCCTTTGGAGACTTCAGGTTAAAAGCACAAGGCACGTAAGGAGTCAGCAGGCAGTTGCGTCGCTTGGCCAGTCTGTATGTTGGTGTGGGTATCTGACTGATGATTGGCCGAAGTGCCTATCCCTTAAACCGCGCAATACATATATAGATGATTTCAGTAACAAAACCGAAACTGCACAGTACATTAATAGCTATTTTACTGTCTAGCGCTTTAATTTAAACGTCCCGCGTGGGATAGGGGCCGCTATAGTGCAGCCACGACCGATAGTTGACAGACGCCACCTAGAAAATAAATCGTGTCCAACATTCCAACCCGTCCTCGACTCAAATCCATTACATCCAGCCATCGCCCCCACAGACGCATTCATAAATTTTAACATGCTGTTCATTCAAAACAAGAATTTTCTCAAATATAAATTAATATTATAATATATTAGCATATTGTGCATCTATAGGCATAGGTTAGGTTAGGTTAGGTGTTTAGGTTCGGCTGGCGATTATTTGCATTTGTAGTACGTGGGTGAAGCATTTATAGCGTTGTGGTTAGAACGAAACTCGTCAGTGAAGCACTTGTTCCGGAAGTGTTCGAACGAAATCAGTTGTGAGTCGTGTGTAAACCGTTTTCATTCATAAACAGGGGATTGGCGGGTGGATGGAATCACTTTTGGATCTTTGTTTGGAGGACGGGCTGAACATTCCTGGGTGTGAGAGCTTTAGTACTAAGGGAGCCATCAAGGCTGACACACGCACCATGAGTGCACAGCACTGCTGTTCAGCTTGTGACCACAACATCGCCTAAAAATGTCAAAATATATATGTTCATGCTATTATTTAGCGATGATAGTATTACAGAAGACCCCTGACTGTGATAAAACTGACCAGGATTCTGATAATAGCAGGATTGTGGTGATATTTAGCACTGTGCTCCATGGAGGTAGGAGTAATGCTGTGGGAGGGAGGGTGGTGGCGTCATCTTCTGACTGTGTGTGGCCACCTTTTATTGACTGCACTCACCATGCCAGCTTAGTGATTTGCTATGGTGAACACAAATGTAGATACTTATATATAACGTGAGTATAGAGTATAATAACAACAATAGGAGTAGACTGAGAACCGCTATTTTGGTGAGGGAGGTGCGTCGTCTGCACGACTTGTCATGTTGTTTACTGGTGGCCATTATGGTCTTTGGGCACCAAACCAGCTTATTTGTGCAGGTATGGTGAATAAAACAGGTAGATACTTATATATAATGTGTGTATATAGCGTAATAACACCACAAACAGTATTGTTGGAGGAGAAATATTAGTGCGTCTGGCCTTGAGGGCGGCCGCCATCAGCTGACTGTGTGAGTAGCTACGTCTTTGTGCCTTTACTCACCATACAAGCTTAGATGTACAGTTAAGATGAACAAAACATGTAAATACTTGTATATAACGTCTGTGCATAGTGAATAAATGCAAAAACAGTATGGTGAGGGAGGAGAATGAGGGCAGGTGAGGTGGTGTTGAGGGAGTGAGTGACAGCGAGTGACTGTCTGATGTGTGGTGGTCACTCCTCGTTACATTTTAACTCACAATACTAACTTAGTGGATCGTTATGGTGAGAAAAACATGCTGATACTTATATATAACCTGTGTATATAGTGTAATAACAGCAAAACTATTTGTTTATTGTTTTATGAACATAATAATTGAATTACTAATATGCACACCATAATTTTGAATACAGTGATGCTTCACACATTTTATTATATAAATAATCACAATTCACACTATTGAATATTATTACTGCAAAAAAAAAAAGAAAAAATCAATCAGAGACTTTTAAATAATTATATAATAATATATTTGTGGCAACTGCCGCCTGACAGAGCCCTCGTCTGGCGAAGGCTCTGTCAACGCCCCTTTTTTGCCAGACTTCCCTACCCTACTGCGGCTAACTATGTGCCCCCGATGATTTTTTTTTATTTTTTCCATGATCAGGAAACACAAATGAACACTTTTTATAAGACACAAAAAAATTTGGATGTTTTTTTTGTTGCGCCTGTGGTGTTGAAGGCTTTTGGACCCCCTCACAGTTTGAGGGTTAAATGCCAGGTGTCATTCCTATATACTGAGTTCATTGGGGCTAACTATCTCCAAGTGAAAGGGAATACTTGAAGGCGAAGACATTGTTGGTCTCTTTAAAGGAGTTTTCTTTGAAAGAAAGAGAGAAGCCTGACAGCCAGGCTTCTCTCAGCCAAGAGGATCCATCAATCAGCGTCAGGTACGGCACATGCCAAGAGTGTGACAAGGTTTGTAGTCTCAAGACCAACGGGGATGTGCGCAAGTATGCCCACAACGGAAGCCCAATGTCAGGGTACATGGCAACCTCCCAAAAAGAGTATTAATCAACGTCCTACACCAGCGGTCAGCGAAAACACCTCCATCACCTTCATTTCGACTGAGAGAATTTACTATAAGCCATCAAAGCGACATTAGCTGGAACCTTGCAGCACATTCTCAAAGTAGCTTGCACCCAAGCAGCAGCCAAACTATCCAGCCTCTTGAAAAAGGAACCATCCAAAGCATGGTGCAACCTTCTCCTGTTTGGTAACATATGCCTAGCTGTCCCTGCAAGAAGAGACAAATTACTAGCCACCGCAGGAGAGGTATTACAACAGAACAGAGGCACCCAAAATCAGAGCAACAGTCAGCAAGAATGGAAGAAGGCAACACAGTAACATCAGAGTAATCATCAGCATAAATCTTTAATCTCTTAGTTGCCACCGGGATGCCAGTACAGCTCAAGCCATGAGATAAACACAACCACCCAGAGCTCCACGTGACGACAGTGTTTCACTAGTCGGTGTCACCAGAGCAGAACCCCTGTGTGTGTGGTCGAATCCGAGGTGAGCAAAGCAGCTTTATCCTTCCCACCAGGATCAGCAGGCGGGTTCACAGGACTAAGATGCAACCACATCAAACAAATGCTCAACCCTGCACTGAGAGACATTGCACAGGGCCTCCTAGTGGAACTAACTAGATTCTCCAACACATGTCTAGCTGGCAACATACCAGAGGCCATGCGACCTCTCCTTTTTTTGCCCCTCCCTTTGTGCCCCGAGGAAAAAGGATAGAGGAATCAGACCGATAGCTGTGGGTAACTCACTCCGACGCCTCGTCGCTAAGGCTGCTGCTAGATCAGTTAGCTAGGCAGCAGCAGACTTGCTGAAGCCAAAACAGCTTGGGGTTGGTATTCCCCAAGTGTGTGAGGCAGCGGGTCATACCGTTAGAGCCAACATTGAACAACATTATAGATGAAAAAAACCTGATAAAACTGGATTTCAAAAATGCTTTCAATCTTGTAAGAAGGGATGCAGTACACAGTGCGGTTTATGGTTTTTTTCCTTCCCTCTACCCATTTGTAAACTCATGTTACAGCAAGAATCTAACTGTTTTTTCGGGGAACATGAAATTCAATCACAAGAAGGTGTCCAATAGAGTGACCTCTCCCTGTTCCTTTTCTTTTCTGCCTATTCATCAAGAAAGTCACCGATAACCTGTCCAGTGAGCTCAACATTTGGATTTGGACGATGGTACTCTAGCCGGCTTCCCAGACTCCCTCCTGAATGACATAAGAATAATTCAGGAGCAAGGAGCAAGTGTAGGCCTCATCCTGAACTCTTCCAAGTGCGAAATAACCTCCACCAACTAGCACAAAACAGAGCTAATAAAGGTTGTTTTGCCTGATGTTAAAATAACCAACCCTGAGGACAGCACACTCCTAGGAGTTCCTCTTGGAGGGAACGCCATCGACGAGGTCCTTGGTAAGAAGATTATTGACCTGAAGAGGATGAATTTGCGGCGAGGCAGTGGCCAACAGGTACGGACGGCATGGACTTCTCTACCAAAGGACAGGAGGATGGCATGCAAGATACGGCGAGCTTAATGGCATTATTAATGGACGCATTACTACAGCCGGTTGTCCAGTAGTGAGAGAGCCCTGTTACCTAATGCCCTGCAACACTGATGAGCATGTCGGTCGCCCAGACGGGATCACGTTGACCCCCTGGAAGAATGGTAGCAAGTTGGTGCGGGACTACACTTGCGTTTCAACTTTAGCCAAACACCTATTTTGACTTCGGTGCTGCACAGGCAGGAGGTGCAGCCAATCACCGGGAATCAGCCATGTCGCATAAATACAGAGATCTTGATTACAACTACAATTTTTCCCTATTTCATCAGAGATACTTGGTGCCTGGGGTAAGAGGGCCTCTAGTATTTTGAAGGAGCTGGGTTTCAAGCTCAATGAAACAACTAGAGACTCTAGAGCAGCCTGTTTCCACTTTCAGCGCCTTAGTGGCGATCCAGAGAGGACATGCTCACTGCATCCATGGTTCCTGCCTGCCATCTGAGGAGCAGGAGGAACTCTACAACCTGTAACAAGTAACCTAGTATCCTGCATGTAACCATTTTTTGTAACGAGATTTTAAAATAAAGTGAGATATATATACACCCATACAAAAAGAAAAGGGGGGTAGGAAACGAAAATATCAAAGTTTTCAGTGAGGAGCCACAAGGTTTTCTCTGAGTACTCTTTATTTTCTTCTCCGAGGCAATGGATCTCTACACTTACACCGGAGGTGGTACACCTTTTAGATATATATATATATATTTTATATTTAGTCAACTAACACAACACTTGTACTATTAGACTGTTGTACAGGATCTTCTTTCCAACGACTCATAAAACGATGGAAAGTGTCCTGAAAGATATAATTAATACGAACGTTATCCCCACAGACAAAAATCAGAAGATACAATTGACAATTTACTACAAAAACATGGAAACGATCAACCAACTCATGAAAAACTCTGTAGACACCAAACAGAAAGCCTTGAAAGAAACCAATGTCGTCTATGCCTTCACTTGCCCACTTGGGGACTGCCAGCCCCCAAAGATGTCTGTATATAGGGAAGACAACAACGTCTCTCGGCGATTAACAATGCACAAACAACAGGGCTCCATCAAGGAACATATAATCTCTTCTCCCAACCAGAGAAATCCTAACAAGTAATACAGAAATCATCGACAGATACATTGATAGCAGGAGACTTGACGATCAGAGGCGCCCTACACTTCAACACTTCAAAACGTCAACCCCAGCAATCAACAGTCAGATAACACATAACTATATGTTACCTACTTCAAGATGCCGAACCAACATAGAAGAAACAAAAGCAATAGGGAAGCAGCACATATGCAACATACCCATTGTTTCGTGTTTTGTCTTTTGTCACCCCGACCTGAAGCATTTGTGTCATATCACCTCGCACAAAAACGTTTATAAACCATGAAATGATTTGTGTAAATACCTCTCTTTGAAAATGCGAGAAGTCCTTGCGAAACGCTGTTAGGCGTCAGACCATACAAAAAATGAAAATATGAATTTTGATGAGTTATTTTTTTCAATTACCCCGGACAGTGAAGAAAAACATAAGAAATATTGAAAAGATTCGTGTAAGAATCGTCAATCTTACCTTTTCGGTGATACTCAACAATATAAACATATATATATATATATATATATATATATATATATATATATATATATATATATATATATATATATATATATATATATATATATGTCGTACCTAGTTGCCAGAACGCACTTCTCAGCCTACTATGCAAGGCCGGATTTGCTTAATAGGGCAAGTTTTCATGAATTAATTGTTTTTCGACTACCTAACCTACCTAACCTAACCTAACCTAACTTTTTCGGCTACCTAACCTAACCTAACCTATAAGATAGGTTAGGTTAGGTTAGATAGGGTTGGTTAGGTTCGGTCATATATCTACGGTAATTTTAACTCCAATAAAAAAAAATTGACCTCGTGCATAATGAAATGGGTAGCTTTATCATTTCATAAGAAACAAATTAGAGAAAATATATTAATTCAGGAAAACTTGGCTTATTAGGCAAATCTGGCCTTGCATAGTAGGCCAAAAAGTGAGTTCTGGCTACTAGATACGACATATATATATATATATATATATATATATATATATATATATATATATATATATATATATATATATATATATATATTATATAAGGGAGTACCACCTCTGGCTGGAAGAAGGGGGACCCATAGCCTCGGAGGAAATCACACATAACGCATTGGAGGGAATGTAGGTCCCCTCCAATACAGTTTCTGTGTGCTTTTCTCCTACCACCCCCTTCCTTTTTTTTTTCTTATGCTTTATTGTGTATTTAAAGGTTACAAAACATACAAGACAAATGCCTAAAGGTTATGGATCTCTTGAAGCTCCTCCGCTTCCGGACAGGAACCGAGGACGCAGCAAGCATTTCCCCTCTGGATCGCCACACTGAGGCGCTGAAACAAAAAACTGCAAGCCCTTGGGTCTCTGGTGACGTCAATGAGCTTGGAACCCAATTCCTTGAGAAATCCCAAGGCACTCTTGCCCCAGGGGCCATGCGTCTCAGACGCTATGGGAACAAAGAGGTATTGGCCTGCCAGTCGCCTGTATTTGAGAGATTTTGCTGTTTCCCTGTGGTTGGTTGCCCCACCTGCTTGATCAGCTCCGAAGTGTACATAGGTGTCAGCCAGGGTGGATACACATGTGTAGTCCCACACCAACTGTCTACCCTCCTTCCATGAGTATATGGTGATGCCATCAGGGCGAAGTGCGGGGAAATCCGGGTTTTGGACCCCTAGGATGCGAGGTTCTCTCTCCGCTGGGCACTTAGCTGAGACGAGGCTTCTCTTGATGATGTCATTGACCTCGTTGTGTCTTGCATGCCAGCCCTTTGTGCTTCCGCAATGCAACCCATGCAGTCCGTATTGGTCTGCTTCCACCCTGTTGCAAATACACTTGTATTCAGTGTGAATTGGGGCACCAAGGCGGAGGGCCACTGCTACACGAAGGGATTCTGGATCTAGGCGCGTGCCCATTGCTGACATGGGTACTGCCAGGAGGAAGTCTCCTGCATGGGGGGCACGCACTGCTCTGAGGCGGGCTTTCTCCTTGTCTGATGTTGCGGCGCTGAGCATAGCATCAGCTACTTTTTCCACTAGAGGGTGGTCCCAGCCGGACTGTTTGTGTTGTTTTGTTGGCTCTATAATGGTTGCTGGGGCTGCGAGAACACCCACTGATTTGAACATTCAGTGAAAGCAGGATCGTGTATTCCTGCTGAATCTCTCAGGGTTGCAGGTAAGATATCTCTGACGAGGTCGTGCGATGCGTGGGAGGAGGAAAGGAAGGCTGGTAGAGCAATTTGGGAGGCTGTGCGGACACCAAGGCCGCCAAGTCTTACAGGAAGGGTTGCTTGCTCCCACTGAGAGTCGTCCAATGGCAGGTTCAGGACTTTCACCAGCATGGACCTCAGAAGGGTGTCATACACATTTAACTTAGGGCTGCTGTAGGATGGAGAACATCTCAGAAAGTAGGTCAACTTAGGGAGAGACAGGCATCTTGTGAGGAGAAAGAGAGCATCATGGGCATCAATCTTGTCAATCCTGTCCAGCATTCTCTTTAGATCAGTGATTTTTGCAGCCAGGACCTCCTCGATTGCTCGTGGGCCAATGGGGGCACCCAGGAGAGTGCAGTCCGGTGGCTCGACAACGAGAATGTCTGGAAGAACATTTTGTATTTGCCCAGTGATGTCTTGGTTGCGGGAGATTATTTCACACTTGGATGCATTGAGAATGAGGCCTAAGGCTGCTCCCTGCTCCTGGATTTTCCTTATATCCTCCAAAATGGTTTCCGGGGTTCCAGCGAGAGTGCCATCATCCAGGTACCAGATGTTTAGCTCGCTTGTCAGACTATCAGTGACCTCTTTGATAGCTAGGCAGAAAAGGAGGGGTGCTAAGGGGTCACCTTGTTGGACACCTTCACAGGAGTTTATTTCATGTTCCCCAAAAAGAAGCTTAGAGTCCCCACTGTAGCACGATCGGATGAACGGGTAAAGGGGACGGAAATGGTTGTGTACAGCCCTGAGGACAGCGTCTCGTCTGACTTGATTGAAAGCATTTTTGAAGTCAAGCTTTACTAGTGCCTTCTGGTCCGGGAGATCAGCAATGTAAGCCCGCGCTGCATGTGCTGCAGCTTCACAACCTAGGGGAATCCCAAACCCGAGCTGATGAGGTTTCAGCAAGGTGGCTGCTTCCTGGCTGATAGATCTCACTGCAGCCTTAGCTACGAGGCGTCGGAGGGTGTTGCCAACGGCAATGGGCCTGATACCCCTATCCTTCTTCTTTAGAGCACAGAGTGCTGCTCCATAAAAGACAGGCCTGATATCCTCAGGGATGCCGCCAGCCAAACACATGTTGGAGAATCTGGTAAGTTCCACTAGAAGGTCCTTTGCAGCATCTCCAAGCACCGGGTTCAGCATTTGTTTGATGTGCTGGGGTCTTAGACCTGTAAAGCCCCCTGCTGAACCTGTTGGGAAAGACATGGCTGCTTTGTACACCTCAGATTCTCGAACAGTCAAGGGTTCTATGCCCACATTGTTTTCCTGGGGATCCCTGCTGCTGTCGGGGGCACTGCGTGGGTGTTTGTCTTGAAGAGCCTCTGCTGTCGTGGCGTTCCTGGGGGCAATAGTGTCATCGCTGGTCATGATTCTGATGGCACCTGTGGTATTGCCCTCCTCCATTTCCTGGTGATCTGTGCTCTCATTTTGTGGTTCTCAGATGAGTTATTGTTGGTCGTCCTGCGGCTGGTGTTCTTGGCACGAGGGGGGAGGCGGACCAGGTTGTCTGCTCTGGGGAATTCATTAAGTGCCCTGATTACAGAGGTTGCTAATGACTTGTCTCTCCTGGGCGGTAATGCTAGGCATGCATTCCCAAATAGAAGGAGATTGTGCCACGATCCAGAGGTTCTGGGAGCATTGTTGACCTTTGTCAGCAGACTGGTGAGTTTGGCTGCTGCTTGGTGACGGGCAGCCTTGGGGATGTGGGGCAAGGTCCTGGTGGACGTCGCTTTGACTGCTTCAAGCAGATTATCTGCTGAAATGAAGTTGAGGGAGGTATTGTTCCTCGCTCCTGCAGCAGGTTGTCCATCGTCACTGCCCGGGGCAGGCGCCTAGACCCTAGACAACCACCTGAATTACCACCTGAATTGACAGAATGACAGCGGATAGTTCCATCTCCATTGAGACGATACCGTCTGCCACACACTTGACAGTTTCCTCTTGGTGGTCATCTTCTTGGCTGGAAAGAGGCTGTGTGTCAGGTGCGA
This sequence comes from Procambarus virginalis, assembly GCA_020271785.1. Classification (NCBI taxonomy): domain Eukaryota; kingdom Metazoa; phylum Arthropoda; class Malacostraca; order Decapoda; family Cambaridae; genus Procambarus; species Procambarus virginalis. Next base: position 16,752,656 of record WNGS01142304.1, on the reverse strand, counting down.
CATGTGCCATGCCTAGATGTGATGACGCCTGGCTGCCCACTGAGTGCACCCTCTCCTTCCCGGGTGGAGAGTAACACGGCAAGCTTACCCTCCTGGGGGAGTTGGGCATGGCTGGGCACCGTGTGTGTGGGTAGGCTGTGTGTTGATGGGCGGCTGGCTGGGTCGGGCGCAGGTAGCGGGGGGGGGAAGATGGCGGGCGGGGGGGGGTGGTGGAGGGGGGCACGCGAGGGAGGCCGCCGTCTCACTTGTTACACACTATCAACACTCGGGGAAATCACTAGTGCACTTTGTTTTTAACATACACTCACGATTTGGTTATGAACGCACTAACTTTCCACTAACATCACTGTAGGCAGCTCGAGAGCCTCCCCCATCACTCCCCCCTCCCCCCGCCTGGGGGCTGGTGGGTGGCGGCACTGAGACGGCGGCGACCCTCCCTCACCCTCACCCATACACTGTACCTGCCTCGCCATACACAAAGCTCAGACAACGCACCCTTTCTACGTTCATTGTGTTGGAATGAAGGAGATACGGTTCTTCTTGTCACCCCGGGGCCTTCAGCAGGTATTCTTACNCGACCCCCAGATCTTTCTCTCTATTGACTCTTGCAGGATTTCACCTCCCAGATGGTATCTTGTGTTCAGCCTTCTGCTCCCTTCGCCTAATTTCATTACTTTACACTTTCCTGAGTTGAACTTTAGCAACCATTTTCTAGATTATTCCTCCAGTTTGTCCAGGTCGTCCTGTAGTCTCTGTCTATCTTCATTGTTTGATTCTTCTCATAATTTTTGCATCATCAGCAAACATTGAGGGGAATGAGTCTATACCCTCTGGAAGGTCGTTTACACATGCTAGAAACAGGATGGGTCAGACTACAGAGCCCTGTGGAACCTCGCTGGTGACATCTCGCCACTCTGATGCCTCCCCCCCCTCACCGTTACTCGCTGTTTCCTATTGCTTAGATACTCTCTTATCCACTGGAGCACCTTACCTTTTACTCTTGCCTGTTGCTCGAACTTTGCAACAGCCTTTTGAGAGGTACTGTGTCAAAGGCTTTATGACAGTTCAAGAAAATGCAGTCTGCCCACCCTTATCTTTCCTGCCTAATTTGTGTTGCTTGGTCATAGAATTCTATTAGGCCTGTGAGGCACGATTTACCATCTCTGAACCCATGCTGGTGGTGTGTTACAAAGCTTTTTCCCTCCACATGCTCTACTAGCCCTTTCCACACAATCTTCTCCATCACCTTGCATGGTATACAAGTTAGGGAAACTGGCCTGTAGTTCAGTGCCTCTTGCCTGTCACCCTTTTTGTAAATTGGGACTACATTAACTGTCTTCCAGCTTTCCGGAAGGTCTCCCGTTTCCAATGACATGATGAGTATGGGTTGCACAAGAAACTATCACACAGAGGATGAGTATGGAGTGCAAAGTAAACAAAGATTCACACGATGAGAAAGGGTTGCACAATGTTCTATGACTCACAGGATTAGTATGAGGTGCACAATAAACTACAGGTCACAGGATAAGTATGGGTTACACAATAATTTACAGGTCACAGGATGGGTATGGGGTGCACAAACAACTGGTAACAGGATGAGTATGGGTTCACGTAATGCAACTGTTCACCTAGCAGTAAGTAGGTACTCAGGAATTAGTCAGCTTGTTGTGGGGTTGCATCCTGGGCGGGGTCAGTAATTCGTCCTTAAGGATGTCCTTGATAAAAGCCTATCGTGTATGAATATACTGTGGCTTCCTGTCCCCCCAAAAATGAATTATTATAATTATAATATTATGGTTTATAATTAAGTTCTTAAGAGTGATTATGCGTCATAATTAACATACATCTATCTTTACCTCAACATTTTATAAGTTCATTTCTGTCTGTATATGATGATGATCATATACAATTAAGGTAGCATTGCAACTTTATAGGAAATTGTTAAGTCCAAAATATATCTTGATTCTTATACTCGAGATATTGTTACAATAAACGTTTGAAAACAAAATTTATATCTGTATTTAAAATATAAAACATTTTGCGTTTATCAACGCATTTCTCTGAATTAAATTTTTTTCTGAATTGTGAAGCCTGTATTGCCCGCCTAGCAGGACACTGATGCAATGGAAGTTTTCATGTGTCCGGACACCGGCGATGGTGTGATATTGGCTATATATTTATCCATGTCTTGGCTTTCATTTAAGATATATTTTCCTTGAAATGTAGTCACATTATCGTCTACATCTGTGTTTATGCTGACATATAGACCTTTGATGTTACTTTGCACATATGCAAACGAATTACACAATTAATTCACTTGTTTGCAGGCCTTCACACTCCCTGAGATAGCCATCACATAACTATAAAAAGGCATATATCTTCACTTTCACTTCAGTTATATTTATGCTAAAGTAATAACATGCAGCTTATATTTCTGTCTTTATTATGACATAGAAAACTTCGTTTATTACAATATTTAGAATAAATTAACATTGATCTTCGAAAGATCATAGATCCCATCGATAGGGAGAGCGTCGGCCAAGAAACCTTGTTTAAAATATGAATATCTTTCCTGTCTAATAAGATATAATCTCTGTGATGGATTCACAAAAACTATTTTATCTCTGCCTTTCTAATAACATATACAAATATAAGTTTTATTTGCGAATCTCTATTAACTAAGCAATATATAAGAGAGTGTTAGGTTCGGTGTTCTATGAACGAAAAGGACATGAGTAGTTTAAGTAGCGAACGCATACAAACGAATAACGATAGTATCTATATAGCAAATTATTGTCCTGTGGAGTTGATTTAACTTCCAGACACATTTTTTAAAATAAATATTAAATGTTTTGTGGGTATTTATGAAAGATATTATTACAAATACCCATTCTACTTGTTAATATCATTAATTAAATTTGCGACAATTTGAGCAAAGAAGTGCGACGACTGGATCACTGTGTACAGGAGGCTGACATGGCAGCAAACACTCTCCAGGCGACCATATATCTTGGATAAGTCGCTCCACAATTTTGTCGCTTGGACCGTCGACTTCCTATGGCGTCACCTGCTACATATTTACTTCGAATTTCGATATGAAATTACATTATTTCAGAGTGAAAATAGGTTTGATCGTGTTCTACGTGCAGCACCAACATTACAGTAAGTAAATATATCATATTTCTTCATTAGTTACGTAATGTTAGGAGGATTTGGGTACATTTGGGTAGATTTGGGTAGATTTTGGTAATTCTACGGACCGCTACTGGGTAACAAATCTATAGAGTGTCACACCTTGTTGGAAATAACCAACAGTTTTTATACATCATTGTATTTATACAACCAAAGTAGTTACTAAAATTACTAACTTATAAATTTAATCATTATCATGATTTATTCATTGCCAAATTCTTCCTAGTACGTGAGGAACAACAGGCAGCAACATGAATTTTCTCCACATTTAGTTGATCTATAACAAGAGTCCAGTTTATCATTTCTTTACAAAAATAGTTAAGTTTGATTTTGTAGTATACTATTACTTACTTGAGCTCCCTTATTTAACTAACATTTAAGTATTCTAGAGGAAATTACTTTGATGCAAATGATTTTACTTTAATTTCCTCGATTGGCTGCACAACTTTTAGTAAGCCAATTTATGTTACTAGAACTTCTATTTTATCACAGAAGAATTTAATGTGATATTAATACTTGCTATTACCTCTTCCTTCCTTAGTCAATTGCAATAAATGCATATTCATTTACGCTCGAAAGCCGCGCATGCGCAATAAGGAGCAGGAGGAAGAGGGAGAGCGTCACTTGACTCAACACGAGAGCACGGACGCCATTGACAACGTGTAGCAGAGTTGTGTTTCGTCCAATTTATTTCGCTCCCACGATCAGTTGAGCGGTGCCGCGTTATCTGGCACAACATAGCCGTGTCATAGATTATTATACGAGCATCTCCAGAGTCAACGTCTTTCAAGCAGCAGCTGGAGGACGAAGAATTGCTCAAGTCTTCACATCAACGACACGAGGCTCGGCTGCTAAGTTTACCCTTTTTGTTATTATGTGGCCACTATTAACATTTAGGCTAGCAGTCGTTAGGCCGAATGCAAACCAACAAAAGCTAGTACGTGTCCTAATTAAATTTACCATCTAATCAGATGATTATCAGTTTATTTCTATAATACAAATTGTTAAACATTAGCTGATAATTTACTACCATCATCTTCATGATTTAAGATGTAAATGTAATTACCTATTGTGTAGAAGATATCTACAATGTAATTGCCTTTCAGTACCAAGGCGACTTCAACCGAGGTGCTAGGCTTCCCCACCGTTCTGTGCAACAATTTACCCTATGCAACACGTCGTCGGTGGAGTGTAGCAACCGACTACTCCTTAGTTTCACAGCTAAGCTGTCCATTTTTCCATCAGTAGCAATAACTCTATAGTTACAGTAGTGATCTCCTAAAGATATCAATTATACTAACCCTTTGATTTACTGATGCTGTTCAACATTTCAGTAGTATATTGAGGTGCATTTACCTCCATCAATATTATATATCCTACATTTATTGATTTTCACATTTGATTTACTCTGGTGAATAACCAGCACCAGAATAATGCTAGGGATGTATTAATCTTTTAGCATGTAACCCCCCAATTTTGTGTAGTTAATTTGACTCCATTCATATAAGCATTACAGTTTTACCAAGATCCACAGGACACTAGTTCCTAAGATCAGTTTTTTCCATTGTCTCTTTGTTTTCCACTTTTTCTCAAAAGGTGGTGGTCCTTCATAGCTATCGAAGTATATATATATATATATATATATATATATATATATATATATATATATATATATATATATATATATATATATATATATATATATATATATATATATATATATATATGCGAACAAGCCTGAATGGTATATATATTCATATATATATATATATATATATATATATATATATATATTATTATATATATATATATATATATGCAAACAAGCCTGAATGGTCCCCAGGACTAGATACAACTGAAAACTCACACCCCAGAAGTGACTCGAACCCATACTCCCAGGAGCAACGCAACTGGTATGTACAGGGATGCCTTAAACCACTTGACCATCACGACCGGACATAAGGAAGTGATAGCCTGAGCTATATGAACCACTTCCCCGCCGGCACCTGGATGGTTATCTTGGGCATAGCATTTTATCAAATCACCTCATTTTTTGGGGCAACACGTGAGGAACACAAATGCAAACAAGCCTGAATGGTCCCCAGGACTAGATACAACTGAAAACTCACACCCCAGAAGTGACTCGAACCCATACTCCCAGGAGCAACGCAACTGGTATGTACAGGGATGCCTTAAACCACTTGACCATCACGACCGGACATAAGGAAGTGATAGCCTGAGCTATATGAACCACTTCCCCGCCAGCACCTGGATGGTTATCTTGGGCATAGCATTTTATCAAATCACCTCTTTTTTTGGGGCAACACGTGAGGAACACAAATGCAAACAAGCCTGAATGGTCCCCAGGACTAGATACAACTGAAAACTCACACCCAGAAGTGACTCGAACCCATACTCCCAGGAGCAACGCAACTGGTATGTACAGGGATGCCTTAAACCACTTGACCATCACGACCGGACAAAAGGAAGTGATAGCCTGAGCTATATGAACCACTTCCCCGCCGGCACCTGGATGGTTATCTTGGGCATAGCATTTTATCAAATCACCTCTTTTTTGGGGCAACACGTGAGGAACACAATGCAACAAGCCTGAATGGTCCCCAGGACTAGATACAACTGAAAACTCACACCCCAGAAGTGACTCGAACCCATACTCCCAGGAGCAACGCAACTGGTATGTACAGGGATGCCTTAAACCACTTGACCATCACGACCGGACAAAAGGAAGTGATAGCCTGAGCTATATGAACCACTTCCCCGCCGGCACCTGGATGGTTATCTTGGGCATAGCATTTTATCAATCACCTCTTTTTTGGGGCAACACGTGAGGAACACAATAATTTGATTTGATAAAATGCTATGCCCCAAGATAACCATCCAGGTGCCGGCGGGGAAGTGTTCATATAGCTCAGGCTATCACTTCCTTTTGTCCGGTCGTGATGGTCAAGTGGTTTAAGGCATCCCTGTACATACCAGTTGCGTTGCTCCTGGGAGTATGGGTTCGAGTCACTTCTGGGGTGTGAGTTTTCAGTTGTATCTAGTCCTGGGGACCATTCAGGCTTGTTTGCATTTGTGTTCCTCACGTGTTGCCCCAAAAAAAGAGGTGATTTGATAAAATGCTATGCCCAAGATAACCATCCAGGTGC
>WNGS01142304.1:16718226-16735289 GCA_020271785.1 Procambarus virginalis | reverse complement strand
CGGCGGGGAAGTGGTTCATATAGCTCAGGCTATCACTTCCTTTGTCCGTCGTGATGGTCAAGTGGTTTAAGGACATCCCTGTACATACCAGTTGCGTTGCTCCTGGGATATGGGTTCGAGTCACTTCTGGGGTGTGAGTTTTCAGCAAGACCACACCTCTACAACCTTCACCACTACCTGCTGCACCATGGATGGAAGTATCGATGGACTTCTGCGGACCGCTACCAACTGGAGAGTACTTGATGGTAGTCATTGATGATCACTCACGTTATCCAGAAGTAGAAATCATCACTTCCACATCTGCAAAGGCTGTCATCCCGAAGCTCGACAAGATCTTTTCAAACTTTGGCATTCCTGAAGTTGTCAAGACGGACAATGGACCGCCATTTAATGGACAAGACTTTGTCAACTTTGCTGAGCATATTGGATTCAAACACCGCCGTGTGATGCCACTACATCCACAAGCAAATGGAGAAGTCGAGAGATTCATGCAACCTCTCATGAAAGCTGTACGCTGTGCTCATGCCGAAGGACGATCCTGGAAACAAGCTATGTATGCTTTTCTCAGGAACTACCGTGCAACACCGCATGGAAACTGGGCAAGTCGCCTGGCGAACTTTTATTTGGACGTCCTATGAGAATCGCACTACCTGTCATGCCAGCCAAGGTAACGGATAAACGTCTCGCTCAGAAGGATGCACTAGCCAAGGGCAAAATGAAAATTGCTCATGATCAACGTGCAAAGGAACAATTCATAAAGGTTGGAGATACTGTTCTCGTTAAAAAGAAAAAAGAGGGAAAGCTAGATATGCCGTATGATACAAAACCATATAAAGTGATTAGTGTAAAAGGAACTATGGTAACAGCGAGTAATAGAGATCATAGTATAACACGTAATATGGCTTATTTCAAAGTGATTCCAACTAGTGTAGAAAATGATGAAGTGCAAAGTCGTGCAAAAGAAAAGAAAAAATGAGTTATAACTCGATAAACAATTCATCGAGGGATGTTTTTGTATTTAAGGACTCTCGTCCAAAACGTCATGTTAAACGCCCTACACGATATGATGATAATTGTGTTCCTATGTAATGCAAAGTATTTACTTGTTATGCTGAACTAAATTTAATATTGTTTGAATAATGTAGATCTCTCATTCAATATTTTGTAACTTTGTATTACAGTTTCTTTCATGTTTGTTTAACATTGCATATGTATTTTTAACATTGAAATCCTTTGTGGTAAAGATTGTTTAAATTCTTTGTGTGTTTAATTAATGTTAAATGTATGCAATATCTCTTGACATGTTAATAACTTACTTTGTGTCAATAACTTTGCTTTGTGCTACAAGCATGGTAGACATCCTGTATTCATTCTTTTTAAAGAAAAGGAGGGATGTCATGTTCACAGAAAATGGTACCATCCGTTTTCTATGTGCGGCGGCTGGACGCCACTAAGAAGAGGTAAACACAGCATACAGGACGCTACCAGCTTGGGAGCTACTCTATCATGTAGTTATTTAAGTATTAAAGTCAGTAACCAGGAATGACTTTACATCAACCTTACAACCAAGACTATCTCAGCTACACACAGACACCACAATGTTGTTCCTATCAAACTCCTGTCTTGGTCTTCTGTCATTTAGGGGAGGGTTGTAAATGACTGCCACTATTATCTTAGGTCCACCCATTGTTATTGTTCCTGTTATGTAATCTCTGAATCCGTCACAGCCCGGAATTTCCATCTCATCAAAACTCCAGTCCTTCCTTATCAGCAGGGCCACTCCTCCGCCTCCTCTCCCCTCCCTCTCTTTCCTTACTATATAGTAGTCCTTTGGAAACACAGCATCTGTTATGACAATTTTGTTTCTGTTAGTCCTATTACATCAGGGTTTTCTTCTTGCACCCTTTCTGCCAGTTCGCTTGCTTTATTGGTAATCCCATCAATGTTTGAGTACATTACCTTGAAGCTCACTTTCTTGTATCCAATTTCACCCTCACTCCCCACAAGTGTAGGAAGTTAATCTATGGTCATTGTTACTTGGGTAGGCTCCTCCTCCTGTGAGGTAGTTTCCAGGGGTTCAAGGGGAGGTGCAGTGGGGGATGGAGGGCTTAGGTCTTCCTCAGGCCTGCTTGGGGCAGGAGGAAGTCCTGGGGGTGAGGGAGCAGGGATTGCTTGGGGAAAGGGCACGCCCTCCTGCAGTGTAGTTGACAGGGGTTTGGAGGGAGATGGAGTGGGGGATAGAGGGCTTTGGTCTTGCTCAGGCCTGCTTGGGCAGGAAGAAGACCAGGGGCTGGGGAAGCAGGGGCTACTTGGGGTAAGGGGAGGGGGAGGACTTGGGTTTCCTGATGGGAATTGTGCATGGGCAAGGGAGGGTTTGTGCTGGGGGAGGAGGGCCCTATTAGGTGTTGGGCTGGGGTGTTGCATTCCCCCCTTGGGTTCCTGGGTTGGGGTGTTGCATTCCCCCCTTGGGTTCCTGGGTTGCTGGACTGGGGCTCCCCACTCCCCTCTGGGATGGCTGAGGTTCCCTGGCTCCCTTTCCTCTCCTTGCGCCTTTTCCTTGCATCTGCTTCCCTTACTATCTCGTCTCTGGTCATGTCTCTCTGAACATATACCTCTTTGTAGTTCCTTGCATGCCTCAGTTTGCTCTTCTTTACTAGGATGTCTTCTTTGATGTCTTCGCTCTTGAATACTACCTTGATCAATCTCTTTTTGTCTCTGTTGTACTGGCCAATCCGGAAAAACTGTTCTATGTCTCGTTCAGCCCCTTCCATTCCTATCTCCTTTAATATCCCTGCCACTTCAGCTTTGTCTTTAGTCCTCGATTCATCCCTTGTGGAGCCCTCTTGTTCCTTCACGCCTACCACTACTACAGCTCTTTTCCTTTCCATTAGCTGGCTCGTGCATCTAGCTGCCTCCTGTGAGGTTACTGCTTTCATTGCTTCCTTGACTGCTTCCTTGACTGTGGACATTGCTCCTGGGCTCTTCAGCATTTCAGCAAAGGTTGGGCCAATTGTTGCGGTCCCTGCCATTGCTACCTCTCCTGGTACCTGGGGGTTGGTCCCCTGGGCCAGAGTCTGAGGAGGGCCTGTTTTTAGGCTTTTTATCTCCTCTTGCGCTGCACTTAGTTCTGTCTGCAGCTTATATATAGTTTCTCTCAGGTCCTTCAATTCCCCACTGACTTCCTTCCATGCCTTAGCAATCATCTCCATGAATGACTCGTCCAGTCCCTCTCCTCCAGCTTCGTTCTGTTGTCTTACCATCCCGCTTGCCCTGTGTGTGTGTGTGTGTGCGTGTGTGCGTGTGTGCGTGTGCGTGCGCGTGCGTGTGCGTGCGTGTGCGTGTGTGTGTGTGTGTGTGTGTGTGTGTGTGTGTGTGTGTCTGTGTGTGTGTGTGTTTGTGTGTGTGTGTATTCACTTAGTTGTATTTTACGGGGGTTGAGCTTTGCTCTTTCGGCCCGCCTCTCAACTGTCAATCAACTGTTTACTAACTACTATTTTTTTTTCCACACCACACACACACACACACACCCCAGGAAGCAGCCCGTGACAGCTGACTAACTCCCAGGTACCTATTTACTGCTAGGTAACAGGGGCATTCAGGGTGAAAGAAACTTTGCCCATTTGTTTCTGCCGGGTGCGGGAATCGAACCCGCGCCACAGAATTACGAATCCTGCACGCTATCCACCAGGCTACCTGGCCCCCTACCTGTGTGTGTGTGTGTGTGTGTGTGTGTGTGTGTGTGTGTGTGTGTGTGTGTGTGTGTGTGTGTGTGTGTGTGTGTGTGTGTGTGTGTGTGTGTGTAAGTGTGCTGTCGACCACTCGTAGCTTTATGTAAACTGGATATAACTCAATTTTTCTCTACTACACAACACTGGGATCGATTTTAAGATTTTGGAACATAAACAAAAGATTATAGCTGGTGAATCTCGTTAAGAGGATTCTTTCGTGTTAGTTATATATCCATTCTCTGCTTGAAACTTGAAATAAATATGTCTTTTATGATATTAGAATTAGTTTTATAACAGTAAGAAATTATACCAGTAGTTATTAAGTAAATAAACACTGGTGAACATGAAATATGAGAGGTGATGAGCCATGCCTGATGGGATCATTTACTATCACCAAATGCCCCTGTTCACCTAATAGTAAAGGTGTACCTTAGCTATACATATCCATTTCTAATTTATTTAGTTTGGTTTTATTTTTAAATTAAATATGGGTGAGACAAAAAATATAAATATGCTGAACAAATGATGTTAGGTAAGGAGAAGGGTAAAAACGTCAAAAACTTTATTCATTGAATACTTAATGCTATAATTATGACTATATGGACTATCAAAAAAGAGAGAGGGATGTAGGGGGTCCAAGACCTCTTCCTGTTACACAACTTAGGTGTGGAACAAGTAATTATCAAAAGAAGGCACCATGCCGGGAAGGCTATGTAGCAGTAAGGCAGTGAGGTGAGGCAGCTACTTATTTGAGGAATGCTTATTATATTCACCTTATAAGCTGAGGCAGCTTATTTTATTTCAGGAATACTCAGCTGATTCCTCTACATTTAGCATGGAACAAATTTGTGTCCAAGACCTCTTCCTGTTACACAATTTGGCTGTGTGTAACCAAACTAGAAGTGCTCTACAAATCAAGGGACCCAGAATGTGGAATGACCTCCCGAATCATGTCAAAGGCTGTACCTCTCTCAACCAGTTTAAGAGTAAAACCAAGTACTACCTAATTAACTCCATGTAACCTACCTTACCCCCTAAATGTTAACCCATGTCTTGCTATTTTTTAAACACTGCTGTTTGTTCACCAACGTGTACAATTGCTGATTTATGCTATGTTTCTCTGCTTTTTTATTTTTTATTCCTTCTTTCAACACAATTGATTCCTAATCCCGATTACTATTAAGTTTTAGTCTAAGTGTTTTTCCCCCTCACCTTGCCCGAAATGCTATGAGTATTAGTGGCTTTAGGTATTGTATGTACTAGCTCTGTCTATAAATCCAACATTATGTTTGTAAATCAACTTTGTATGTACTTTTCCTGAATAAAAATTTATTTATTATTATTTATTTATTAATCAGTAAGTAAATATTAAAAGAAGGCACCAAGCTGGGAAGGCTGTGTAGCACCATTGTTTGTAACAATAAACCAATTTTTTTTTATCAAATAATGCACCTGTATAGTAAAACAAATCCTGTCAGCTGTAAAAATATTGATGCAGTTATTTAAATAAAAAATATAATGAAAGAAATATTACTGGTTTATTTTTATCCTATCTTTTTGTACTGTACAGTATATCCAAGGAAGTGAAAAACTGAGACATAATGCACAATTTAATGAATCATTAAAAAGTGATTAGCATGGATTAGCAGTTCAAAAGAAATATAACTATTACATATCAACATATCTTAATGATCCATGGTTAACATGATTTAATAAGGATAATACTTGTAATAATACAAACTATAACTTAAAATCTTTATTACTGATTTTTTTTTATTAAGAAGCTTAGGTATACACAGCAATGTGCTGCTACCCATATTCTATATGGAATATTACACAAAATAGAAAGATAAAAAACTTTTGTAAATAAAAAACTAGCTATAAGTTTATCTAATACTACCATCTCATAGGATGGTTAGGCATACATGGAATCAAGGTAGAAAATACTAGCCTCAATACAAAAAACTAATCAACTCTGACTAAACAACACTTCCCGATTTTCACAAGAGGTAAGCACTGAATCATGGGAACATTATAATTATTCTTACCAGTTTCTACAAGACTCCTATCAAACAGTGTATTTTTTAACATGCTTAGGTATACACAGCAATGTGCTGCTTCCCTATTCTGTATGAAGGAGCACACAGTGTAGATAAAAACCCAGCTACAAGCTCATCCAACATCCTCACTTCACTGGATGACCAGTCATACATGGAATCAGGAGAGAACAAAATACTTAAGGCTGATCTATTAGCCTCCACTGGCAAAATGCAGCACAAGAATATCTTCCATTATTCCTGAATGTATGGAGTAATTATAGAGCTCAAAGTACCTCATACCATTTGGTATGAAGTCACTGATAACAGGGCAATCACAGATATAGTGTTGGAGAGTATGTTCCATCAAGTAGGACTGAAAACAGATGTTTTTTCCCACAAAGAAAGTTATAAACCCATGGAACTGTCTACCCGCTGAAGCCGTAAATGCCAAATTCCAGCTAAAAAATATCATTAAGACAATTGGCGGGCCCTTTAACAAGCCGCCGGCTTTCTGTCCTCGTCGAGGCCACTAGATAGTTAGTGGCCCTTGGGTAAATTCAGTAAATAAATACAATAATTGTCAGTGCATTTTATGCGCAACAAGGACAGCTACACAGTATCTCTTAGAATTACGTAGGTAAACAACAAATGTAACATATTTGTTTACTACAATGTCGGTGCTGGCTGTAGAAATTGAAAAAACATAGTTTTACTTCGAAATATACTAATTTTATAAGAAAATTCGACGTAAATAGGAGGCAGTAGAGCTCCGATAAGCCAGCGCTAAATCTTCAATATAAAGAATGTTGCCTGCTCTCTGATTGGCCAAACGAAACACAGTAGTGACCTCTGTTGGCATGCACGTGAACCAGACCTAAAACCCAAATATCTTTGTAAATGGACCTACCTGAATTGCATGTAAGCATCTTCTTAGGGCATGCTTAGGAACCTTCGTAGCAAACCTTCTTACGAAGAAATACATGGAGCCTCGTGAATCTAGGTCCAGGATGGAACTCCACGATTACCTCAACTTGTTCAAAATTCACATATCAAGGATGATGATGATAAAGTAGTACAGCTGGGCTCGACCCACAATCGGCAGTTCCGGGCATGAATGCTGATCAGAACAGGAATGGTTTGGCATGTTTCCTGTCATCTAATGCTTCTGTTCACCTAGCAGTAAATAGGTAACCAAGAGTTGTCAGCTAGTCGGGAGTTCCATACTGGGAAGGATCAGTAGTTTGACCATGAAGGGACCTCGACATAAGCCTAACACATATATAAACACAAAAGCATTTTGACTTAATATTTTTATTTTGCATATTTTCCGTTCTACGCAAATATCTTTTACCATCTGAAGTGTGAAGAAACACTAAATAACATGTGTGATTTGCCGAGTTTGTTGTGACATTCTTCCTGTGCGCCGAAAATCAAGTGTTTGCCCAAAAAATGTTTTCTTTGTAAAATGATAAATTCTCTTCCCTGAACATGTAAAAAAATATCAAATTCCACTTACTTTGACTGTGGGATGTAGACAAAGTGGTCTACATCCCACAGTCATGAGGGGCTGGACGCCTGTGTGACGTCATGAGGGGCTGGTCGCCCGTGTATGAAGCTCCCAGACGCAGTCGCGCCAGCCATTCAAGCCTTGCGAGTTGCCACAATATATTTACAAATAATATTTCTGTGTGTTTTCAATGTTTTATAATGATTTTTTATCGTATTTGATGCATATATATGTCCTTTGAAATATTTATACAGTAGAACGTTCATAATGTTTCATGGAACTGTGATACATGTGTCAGTAATGTGTCCACAATAAATGTTGTCGCAATATTACTTGTTCAAAATTTACTAATATTACATTATGTACAGTTTCACACAATATTTACACAATAACACACAGTATTACACAGTCAGAACCTCGGAAGTGAGTGACAATCAAAGATTATCACTCACTTCCATTATCACTGTGTCCATTGAACACAGCGCGACTTCGCTCCCGATGCACAAGGTACAAACAGATTTTTAAGTCTTCCTGATTCTTCGTTCTGTGTGCTTGCAAATAACACACTGACGTACACCCTTGGCTTTAGTACTTGTAGGTGGTATGTAGCTAAGCTTGTGAAATATAAGGTAGTCTTAAAAAAAATTATAGGAAAATATCAAATTGTAAGGTAGTCTTGAAAAGGTAGCTTTGAAAGGCATTCTGGAAGAGATTCAGGTATTCTGGAAGAGATTCAGGGATTCTGGAAGAGATTCAGCAATTCATGAAAAAGACCGATGGAAAACACCACCATGGAAGCTGCTCACACTGTTCATCGATGCTACTTTCATCAGATGCATAGTCAATGAACTCAAAAAACGAATCATCTATGTATCATCTATAAAAAATGGAGATAACCAGGATGAGCATGGGTGGCACTCAGCTACTACTGGATTCGCTCACTGTATCATCCTCATAAGTGTCGTATCGTCCTCATCGGTGCTGTATCACTTGCATCCGACCATTGTGTTAGGTCCTTATTGTGCCTAGCTTCATCCAAATTATGACCCTTATATTTTTCAAGCAATAAGGTCTGATTTTCACTGAAAGAGAGCGATCTTTCAACACCACGCCCGACAGGTGTTTGGGAGCCAGAGGTGCGTGAGCCGCCTATGGTTGTTCACTCGGAATTAAGTCAGCCAACAGCCCCAACGCATTCTGGGAATTTTGGATGGCTGCCTCTCATTGGAGGTCCCAATAGACCATTTCGTACCCAATCAACCGCGTGTGCATTTTGCACAACAGCGACTCCTCATCCAGAGTGACTCTCATCCCTGTGGTTCTTGCACCCACCAGTAAGTCAACAAATTCTTTTGGAGACTTCAGGCTAAAATTTCAAGGCACATAAGGGGTCAACAGGCTGTTAAGTCACTTGGCCATTCTGTATGTGGGTGTGGGTATCTGGCTGATGATTGGCCGAAGTGGGTTTCCAGTTTTGTAGGTCTTGATATTCCCATATGCATAACCAAATTTTTATTGCCCGGTAACCTTTAACAGGTGGAGTCGAGATTTCTAGGTGTTCACAGTTTCAATCAATATATTTACCTTCGTTTTCAATTCGGATGTAGTGTCCCTCATGCCCCTTTGGAATTTAGTTTGGTCGGGGAGAATGAGGTTCATTTTTGCCAGAAATTTATCTTTTTTAAGAATAACGTATATTGGCGACTTATCACCTCTCCTGACGACTATCTTCTTATTCCCATGAAGGCCTTTAGCTTTCGCTTTAGTAGTGAAGTTGAGGACTACGGCCGTCCACATCATCTGAGCAGGTGAGCTCACTAAGCCCCCCTGCTCAGGTGAGCACAGGTACGTAGTCCTCAAAGGAATGTGTGTGTGGGGGGGGGGTTTCCCCGGGTGTTTGGTGAGTGACGGCGTGTGTTGTCTGGGTGCATGGGCCCCTTTGACCGAGGGACGTGTTGGAGTGGGGGCAGGAGGCTATGTGGTTGTATGCGGTCATGTAGGGAGAGTACGAGGAATGTTGAAGAGGACAGGAATAATAGTAGTAGTAGTAGATGAATATGTACGAGTATGCGCCGTAGAGTTAATCCTATGTGTAGATAGATGGAAGTGAGTATGTGGTTATGTAGAGGAGGAGGGAGGGGCCCCTTACCTACCTGGCATGGATATGTTGAGGAGGGAGGGGGCCCCCCTAACTGAGAGGGTAGGAGACCAGGGACTTAAGATGGGTATGGGGGGAGAAGGAGGGGAAAGGTATGTGGTTATGTAGAGGAGGGAGGGGCTCCCTACTTGGGAATGATATGTTGAGTAAGGAGAACCCCCCTATCTAGCATGGATTTGTTGAGGAGAGAGGGGGGTCCCACTACCTGAGAGGGTAGGAGACCAGGGTCTTAAGATGGATATTGGAGGAGAGGAGGGGGAAAGGGAGCGAGGGGAACAGGCGGGTTGTTTGTGTGTGATAATGGAGACATTATTTTTCTTAAAGAATGTCTGTTTTATGTAAGGAAAGAACCGTTTAACTTTTTCCCTCACCCAATCCAGCTGTGTTGACGGTGTTCAATGACGGCGACTAGTTAGGTGTCAGACCGGGTCGTGTTAGCGGTGGGGCCATCTCACCGTCAAATTGTGTGTGACAATGGATCTCCCCCTTCACCCTCACATCTAGCATGCTTCTAGAGCGAAGCATATAATTACCACATTGCTCTGAGGTTAGCACCAGGGTGTAGTAGCAGCAAGGAGTGGGTTGCACACCTTTGCCTGAGTGGGAGAAGAGCCGTGCATAGTCTTGAACGTTCCGCGCTTGAGTGATCAGTATCAGCATTAGCGTGTGGGGTCATAGGTTCCTCCCCCTCCCTGCCCCCGCAACCTCCCCTCGGCAGGTGACAGTCTGCATCTATCACACACTTCACATCAGCTCAGTCCGCGGGTCTGGAGGATGGCTTTGGAGGTGTCGGATAACCTCTTGAGATAGTTTGACATACCACACACCATTAGACAGAAGGTTGTGTTTTCACACTACTGAATGAAAGAATATATGCAATTTTTAGATCTATCCTTAGGAGTTTCACCATTACACTCATCTGTGGTATGAGATGGGATGATCATAGCCCAACTCCACCACCAGCTAGCCCAACTCCCCTCCACAACCCTCTGCATTACCTCAATCGTGGCATTCATTCATTCTCTCTCTCTCACTCTCTCTCTCTCTCTCTCTCTCTCTCTCTCTCTCTCTCTCTCTCTCTCTCTCTCTCTCTCTCTCTCTCTCTCTCTCTCTCTCTCTCTCTCTCTTCTAGAGCTGTACATAATCAGAAGTATCACATGGCCACATAGACATGAGGTTCTCACCACATACCACCAGACCACATAGGAGCCGTGAACTGTACTAGGAGCGGTGTGTACAAATGAGGGTGAGAATTTAGCCATACTGTTTTTGTAAACAGGGTGGGTGGGGGGCGCCCCTCTCCCTCCCCTCCCTTACCTTCTAGAGTGGTACGGACCAGGACCACATACCGCCACATAGACCTGAGAACTGTCACCACATGACACATCACTTAGTAAACTCAGTCAAAGTCAGAAGGTTAGCGTTTACTGAAAGAGGGAAACATTTTTGGCGAGGAGCGAGCCTTCGGAGGCGACTCTCCTATGTAAAGGTTGTCACATAACTGAGGCTAAATGAGGCGATACCGTCCAAATTAGCCGACCGCTCCCTCCCGCTCACACTTGACACCCGCAAGTTATCAGCTTACACGCATTTCTCGCTGTACAGAATAATAAATAAATAAATAGTTTTATATAATTTTTATTTTATTATTATTATTTACCATGAATCCCAGGAGCTTCGCAATTACACACATCTGGGTGGTGGTTTGAGGCGTAGTGAGATGAACGAGGTATTGGGGTGATCATACCCTCACCCCATCCACCCTCCAGCCCCTCCTCGCACTTACCATCAACCATCGCCCCACCCTCCTCAGATCGATTGTTCTGTGCAAAGCCTTTAGTATTATTTCTGATCATATGTGTAAACTTGTAACGTACCGTGACCAACATGGTAACATCATTCTTTGCCCAAATAGCATTTTTAAGAGTAACAAGAGTCGTAAGGTGGTCTTCAATCTTATTATTATTATAATAACAAATCATATTTTTTTTTGTAAACACAGCTGCATGGGATACACATAGCAGTCACTGGTTACCAACCTACATGCTTTTCTCTCTCTCTCTATTCAGATCATTAAATAGTTAGGGGAAAAGTAACATCAATTCCATTCTCCTGTTGCCGCTGATCACGTATCTTTTTTCCTTTCGCTTCTTGCATCTGTTTACTTAGACTAACAGCTTACCAGAGGATGGAAGACTAATGTCAATTTTCGGCCCCCCATCATTCTTACCCTTTATAACCTTATAACGTAACGTGACCAACATGGTAACATCGTTCTTTGCCCAAATATCATTTTAAAGAGTAATGAGCAACTTTCTGTCTGCTGTCCAAATAACAATATTACCCATTACATTCCAAACACAAATAAAATATTAGCGCATGCTTGTTTAGTTCTTGTATCGCGTTATATCAACATTACGTAACGTAACGTAACGTAACGTGGAAAACTTCTTTCTGTCTGCCTGATGATCAAATAGCATTTGAAAAAATGATGTCAGGTTGGCCTTATGCCATTAGGACTGTATGGCACTGCGCGCAACAATAGATTTTTTAATATCATAGCAAGACAATGTCACAGAATGTTCAACGCTTTTATACCATAACATAACCTAATGTAGAGATGCCATCCCATTCCACACATGCTCACCAGAGGACATACCACGCTGGAAGACAGAAGAGTTTAGGGAGACGTGATCACTACCTACAAATTCTAATATTTTTTGTTAACTGCGTGTTCACAACGTATACCTCATGGTCTCTTGTTCTGTCTCTGACTATCCCCCCTCTCCCTCACCCCCTCCCAAATCATTCATTCGCTCTCTCGCTCTCTCTTAGGCAGGCCATGATCCCCACATACAATATATTATATATATATATATATATATATATATATATATATATATATATATATATATATATATATATATATATATATATATATATATATATATATATATATATATATATATATATATATATATATATATATATATATATATATATATATATATATATATATATATATATATATATATATATATATATATATATATATATATATGTATGTATATATATGCAATTGACGATCACAAAACACTGATCATTTTATGCGGAACATCCACAGAGAAATGTGAAAGAAAGTGAACGTTTCGGCCTGTTAAAGCTGTTGTCCACACAAGACTGACTAGAGGAGAAGGGAGAAGGGGAAGGATACAGGCCGACACCTGGAACCTGACCAACCCATCTCTAGGGAAAGAATTAACGACAAACAGGTATGGCTTAGCTTTGAAAGGTCAAAGAGGATTAAGCGGTCAGAGAATAAGGATGAAAGATTAAAGAAAAGCCTCATGAACACACAATATATGAACATAAAATTGTAATGAAACATTGTAAGCCTCTCTGTCAGAGTTTTTTCTTAAACTGTTGTTGAATATTTTAACTTAAAAATGGATCAAATTTGTACATACCAGTACTAACATTAAGAAGATTTGGACACTGACTGATTAAAACAGACTCAGTCAAATTCCGTTCCACGAAATCACCACAATTGGTAATGCTTTTCGCCCCATTCCAGTTAAATTAATATTGTGATCGCATAAACTCGTGTGCAAATACAAGGCATTAGACATTTGGGCAGTTCTAATACTATAAGCATGTTGTGACAACCGCAATTGTAAGGACTTTCCTGTTTGTCCAAGGTACACAAAATCACAATCATTGCAGGGAATCGAATACGCGCAATGTGCTGTATCAGGGGATTTTTTTTTATAAATTGGATTTGATCGTACTATTAGTGAACACCAAATTTATATTAAATTTCTTAAAAATCGGAAACAATTTTTCAAGTCCACTCGCATAAGGTACCACCAAAGAGTTAATAATTTCTGGTTTCGCCTTGGGGATGTGATTATAAAACGTACGCTTGGCTTTTTCAAACGAGAAATCCAAAAACCTCTTTGGATATTGTAAACACTTCCCAATTTCATATATTAAAACTCTGGGCTGCATACCCTCAAAGCTCGTAGAAACATTCCTCAAAATACTGCCTGTTTAACTTTACTATGATGATTCGAATAAAAATGAACATACAATCCCACGTTGGTAGGTTTCCTATACACATTAAATTTTTGGATTTTGGATTTTCCGCATAAAATGATCAGTGTTTTGTGATTATCAATTGCATCAATGGATACCACGTGCCAGTTTCTCGCCTTCTCCTCTCTCTACCCTTCCCTTTTGTTATGATTATGTTATGATTACCTCGATAGCATTGCAATGCTTGGAAATTGTATGTGTGGATCCCGTTTCCCTCTTCCTGCTCATTAATAATGGATGCTGTAAAGTATTTTTTTTATGGAACATGACTTCTTATTGAAACCCTTTTTAAAACTAGATGCAATAACCAAGTTATGTTTGCCTTCTCTCTCTCAATATGGATGTAGGATGGTGGAAGTATTTTTTAAACTAAAAAAAGCTCTGAGAATAACTTTGATGATACGAATAGTAATTGCTGATTTTGTGCATATTTTCAAAATTTAGTTTCTTCACAAAAAAAAATACAGTAAATTAGATACGAGCTATGATTTGAAAACAGAACTTGGGTGATGTGAAGGTTATTTGTGTGGACTCGGGGATATGATCACCACATATAAGTTTCTCAAAGAAAATGATAAGCTAGGTAAGGACGGTTTATTTAACACACAAGACATCCATGCAGTAGTGAGGTTCCCTTTGATGGCTGTGCATGTGTCAATGAAAAATTAAAATGTGCAAAGATGTTTCGGAGTGCTATTTTAGTCAAGAAATGATACAAAATTGTGTTTATTGACTAGTGAGAGGCCGTAGCAGGTATGGTGTGGGATATTGTGGTCCTTAACCTAGTCATGCGATAGACAGACAACAACAAGAGGTACACCGCTCGAATGCTCGCTCCCGCAGTCATGTGGTAGTTGTCCTCATGCCTATTTGATTTGATAGAAGAAAAATTGAAGACAAGAAGCCCCACCTTTTTAAGATGAAAAACTTTAAACTATAAAAATGTGTGACTGACTGCTTTTCTGGTCAGGTCTGCAGTTATGCAAGAAATAATAGAAATGTAGGTAGCGAACATGTCTCCTCAGCTCTTCTATCTTCCGCAAAGTCTTTCCTCCTATCTCAACCCTATTAGTTCATGTTCTCGTGTTTCACTTTTTGTTAAAACTAAATCTACACACGCGATATGAAATGTGAGAAAAATCTTACATTATGCTATGTTATCAGTGCTGAACATTCTGTGTCATTGTCTTGCTACGTTATTAAAAGTCTATGTTTTCGCTGGGGCTACTGTTGCGCAGTCATCTCGCAAAGGCGGGTCGGTGTCAGAATTGTCAAAATGATGTACCTTGCATACATCAGATCCTTAGTGGATTACGCTGCACCTCTGCTTGTTTTGATGTCTGAAAGAAAGCTTGGAGGGTTTGAAAAATTGCAGAAAGAAGTCTTGAGGATAATCCTTGGTGGTCTTGTACCACAAAGATATTTAATATGAGAAAGGAACGTAATATTCCGAGCGTTGGTGATCGTGTTACTTAAACTGACTGTAAAATTGGTATAAAAAGAAAATGCTTAGGCTAACTCATCCTAACCCTTGCACAGAAGCCCTCCAGAATTTATTTATTGAAGATCCGCATTGTTCCAAATGGATAACAAAAACTGGAACTCGACTCAGAATGTATCAGGTTCATGATTTGCACCAAGAGAAACAGCAACAGCACTTTCCTGCACCGTGGGGGATTACATCCTTTCCAGTTTTAATCCCTCCCTTTCCACCCAAGAATTAAATTAGAGATCAGTCCAAGCTTAGCCTTGAAGCAAAGCTCAACGCCTTAAGCCATATTGATGCCCTGTCCACAGAGCATTCTCTCTCTCTCAAATCATATACACTAATGGTTCCCTACACCGCACCACGGGTGCAGCTGGAAGTGCAGTTGTTCTGACAATGGGCGATGGCTTGTACTTTGAGTGGGGAGTCCGTATAAACAACTGGGCCTCTACCCTTCAGACCAAACTATTTGCCTTGCTCCTTGCACTGAAATGTGTACAAGTCTCCAAACTTGATACATTAATTGCAAGTGACTCCTTACCATCCTTAAATGCTCTCAACTCTTTAAGACATAACTGTAACATGCTCGTGTGCGAAGCTAGACACAAAATACAATAAAATTATTAAGGATGGTAACAGAGACCATTTCATGTGGTCTCCATCTCATGTTGGCCTAAGAATGCATGATAGAGATGATAAGTTAGCCAAAGAATCTCCCTTTAAAGGAGCCGTTGAGTATAACCTTGGATTGTCAATGAGCAATCTGAGAGCAGCAGTACACCGAGAACTTCAACAAGATCTTGTAGATCTATGGCAAAGTAAAATTTACACTACTTAATATAGAAACTGTACTTGTGGTCAATCTCGAACCCATTGTCGATGTGACGACTTATTTTGAATTTTGTAACTGGCTCATCATGATTGTACCTTGCTTAGCTAAATGAATTGTGGGGTTCAGTCCCTGAGCCCATTATGTGTCTCTGTAACCCTTTTCATTACCGCCCACCACAAGATAGGTATGGGGTGCATAATAAATGAACTAAACTAACTAAACTGTCATACAGTGCTAATGGCATAAGGTCAGCCTGATGAAACTGTAGATCCTGTGTCCTACCAAATTGAAGCCGGGTATTTCACTAATGGGTCAACTCAAGAGAGAAGCAGTCTATCCCATAGCTTATTAGTCTTCAGTCCACTGTTGCAGTTGCTGTTTGACTTACTGAGTTTTCTGAGGGATGGTTTTAAAATATAATAATAATAATAATAATAATAATAATAATAATAATAATAATAATAATAATAATAATAATAATAATAATAATATCAAGACTAAGATTTTCCACAGTAGTCATATATATATATATATATAATATATATGTCGTACCTAGTAGCCAGAACGCACTTCTCAGCTTACTATGCAAGGCCCGATTTGCCTAATAAGCCAAGTTTTCATGAATTAATTGTTTTTCGACTACCTAACCTACCTAACCTAACCTAACCTAACTTTTTCGGCTACCTAACCTAACCTAACCTATAAAGATAGGTTAGGTTAGGTTAGGTAGGGTTGGTTAGGTTCGGTCATATAAATACGTTAATTTTAACTCCAATGAAAAAAATTGACCTCATACATAATGAAATGGGTAGCTTTATCATATCAATAGAAAAAATTGAGAAAATATATTAATTCATGAAAACTTTGCTTATTAGGCAAATCGGGCCTTGCATAGTAGACTGAGAAGTGCGTTCTGGCTATAGGTATGACATATATATATTATATATATATATATAGATATATATATATATATATATATATATATATATATATATATATATATATATATATATATATATGTCGTACCTAGTAGCCAGAACTCACTTTTTGGCCTACTATGCAAGGCCAGATTTGCCAAATAAGCCAAGTTTTCCTGAATTAATATATTTTCTCTAATTTTTTCTCATGAAATGATAAAGCTACCCATTTCCTTATGTATGAGGTCAATTTTTTTTTATGGGAGTTAAAATTAACGTTGATATATGACCGAACCTACCA
>WNGS01142304.1:16632193-16651041 GCA_020271785.1 Procambarus virginalis | reverse complement strand
TACCTGTCTGGGCAGTCACTGTTGGCATTTAGGCACATTCCTATGTTTGTTTCCTTAGTGTAGACTGCAGTGTGGAAACCTCCGCTCCTTTCCATGACTGTTACATCTAGAAAGGGCAGCTTACCATCCTTCTCCATCTCGTAAGTGAAACGCAACACAGAATTCTGCTCAAACGCCTCCTTCAGCTCCTGCAGATGTCTGACATCAGGTACCTGTGTAAAAATGTCGTCAACATACCTGCAGTATATGGCCGGTTTCAAGTTCAAGTCGACTAAGACTTTTTTCTCGATAGTACCCATGTAAAAGTTCGCAAAAAGGACACCTAGGGGAGAACCCATGGCGACCCCATCTACTTGCTTATACATGTGCCCATCCGGGCTCAAGAAGTGTGCCTCTTTATTACAAGCTTGGAGTAGTTTCCTTAGGATATTTTCTGGTATGTCAAGAGGAGTACAGGCCGGATCACGATACACTCGGTCCACTATCATCCCGATTGTTTCCTCCACAGGTACGTTGGTGAACAGTGATTGGTGAACAGAGAAACATCAGGAAATATAGGATAATAGGCCTTCTGCAGTCCTGTTACCCAACTTCTATCTGTTACCCAACTTCTACATATCTATATCCTTTGTTCCGTGTTCTGTGTTTTTCACCCCACTATTGTATTACATCACCTCACCCAAATGCAGGTATAAGAGCCAAGTGATGTTTCAGTCATAAAGTTGTGTGTGGATAAACTGAAGTCTTTGAAAATGTAATAAGTTTTACGAAACGCGCTCAAGTGTCGCGTCAGACTAGAAATAAAAATGAATTTTGGAGAATTGATTTTTCATTTACCATCACCAGTAAAAAGAAACATAAGGAAAATAGAGAAAATTCGTGTTAGAATTATTAATCTTACTTTTTCGGTCATATTTAATAATATATGTCTACAGGAAAGACTGCTACCAAAATTTACCAATATATATATAGTTCTAAGTGATATATGGCTTGCGCGTTCATGCAGCTTTCTCACATATATATATATATATATATATATATATATATATATATATGTAGATGCCAGCTGCCTCGTATGGGCCAATAGGCCTTCTGCGGTTACCTCTATTCTTATGTTCATATGTTTCACCCCATTTATCCCTTATGTATCCCCTTTGTTTCACCTTTATTGTCTTATCACCTGACCCAGTGCGGGTATATAATCAAACCATATATAATTTATGGTATATAATCAAACCATATATAATATATATATATATATATATATATATATATATATATATATATATATATATATATATATATATATATATATATATATATATATATATATATATATATATATATATATGTTCTGTGCGGAACAAGGAGCAGAGTGGGATGAGGCAGTGTACCCTGCATTGTTTGCCATACGGAACGCTGTAGTAGAGTCACTGGGTTTCTCAGCGTTCCAACTGATATATGGACATGAGGTACGGAGTTATCTATCTATGCTGAGAGAGCAATGGGCGCCAGGAGTGATCGTCGGAACGGTCAACGAATATGTGCAGAAGTTTAAGGCGCGAAAGAATTGGCGAAAGAACTAGCAGGAAAGCATTTGAAGGAGGCGCAGCAAAAGATGTCAGATTTGTTCAACAGGAAAGCTACGCCAAGAGAGTTCCAGATTTGGTCCCAGGTTATGGTGTTACTGCCAGGGAAGAGCCGTGTGACCGAGTCACGATTTGAGGGACCCTATAAGGTGCTAAGACAATTGGGTCAAGTAAGTTATGAAGCCAGTAAGCCGGACAGACCCCGCAAGACACAGGTGTGTCATATTGATCGTCTGAAGCATTTTCTTCCTTGAAGAAGGAGGAGCCACCGTGCAGGACGGAACAATGCCACGAGAACTACAGCAGAAAGTGGTCTTATGCATGCAGGTGAATCAAGAGATTCCAGCAGAGGAAGGATAATGGTCCAGGGGAGACGGCACTCATCTCTCCAATGCAGATAGTTTGGAGAATATCGAAGTCAAGCTTCAACACCTACAAAAAAGACAGAGAGCGGATCTGACGGACCTGTTGAGAGAGAATGCATCTCTCTTTACCGACATGCCCCGACGCCACAAGAGTGTTACGCACGTGGTAGAGGTGAAGGACGCCAGGCCCATTAAACAGAGTGCTTATAGGGTCAGCCCTGAGAAGGGAGAATTGATGAGGAAGGAGGTAGAGTACCTTCTTGAGAATGACCTTGCCGAGCCTAGCAACAGCGAGTGGAGTTCCCCGTGTTTGCTGGTTAAGAAAAGCGACGGTACATACCGCTTTTGCACGGACTACAGGAAGGTGAACTCCATCACTGTGGCAGATTCCCACCCCATTCCCAGGGTGAGTGATTGCATCGATCAGGTGGGTAGTGCCAGATATGTGTTCAAGGTCGATCTGCTCAAGGGGTATTACCAAATCTCGTTAACTTCCGAGGCTAGAAAGATATCAGCTTATGTGACACCGGATGGACTGTATCAGTATAAAGTGTTGCCCTTCGGGATGAAGAACAGCGGGAGTTGTTTTCAATGTACGATGAATGAGTTGCTGAGGGGTGCCGAAGGTTGCAATGTATACATTGATGATATAGTAGTGTACTCGGACGATTGGGAGACACACCTAGAGCGACTCAGGGAGCTGTTCAGGAGGCTGGAAGATGCTAACCTGATCGTGAACCTAGCCAAGAGTGAGTTTGGGAGGGCCCATTTAGAATACCTAGGCTTCGTCATCGGTCAAGGAGAGGTTACCCCTGTGGACCACAAGGTATCAGCTATTAGAGAGTACCCAGTACCCAAGACACGGAAGGAATTGCTGAGGTATTTGGGATGATTGGATACTATCGTGGTTTCTGTAAGAACTTTTCCACGATAGCGCATCCTCTGACAGAATTACTCTAAGAATACACGATGGAAGTGGGGAGAGGCCTGCCAGGAGTCTTTCGAGAAGACGAAGAACCTGTTGACAGAGACCCCAGTGTTGATATCCCCAGATTTTACAGCCAGGTTCATTCTGTACATAGATGCCAGTGATGTAGGGATAGGAACCATGTTGGCCCAGGAAAGGAGCGAGGTACATAGGCCTGTCGCATTTTACTCCAAGTAATTCGTGAAATACCAGCGTGCCTATAGTCCCATCGAAAAGGAGGCTTTGGCTTTAGTAATGACCTAAAGCACTTCGACATGTACGTGGGAGGAGGGGCGAGGCCTGTTCTCGTTTTTACAGATCACAACCCTCTGACCTTCTTATACAAGATGAGAAACTCCAACCAGAGGCTGACGAGGTGGACATTACTACTACAAGAATACTGGTTAGAAATTAAGCACATCAGAGGGAAGGACAACGTGGTAGCGGATGCCCTGTCCCAAGTACACTAAACCGATATGACTCTTATTTTAAGGGAAGGGGTATGTGACGGTGTTTCCCCCCTTATATTTCTCCCACGCCAGCTGTAAGAGTCATATCTATGTTACCCGAACGTTCTCTGCCTTCCAGAGAACAATTTGACATATGTGGGAGCATGAGGTGTTCTCGCGTTGACGAGAAATTAGCTAA
This sequence comes from Procambarus virginalis, assembly GCA_020271785.1. NCBI lineage: Eukaryota > Metazoa > Arthropoda > Malacostraca > Decapoda > Cambaridae > Procambarus > Procambarus virginalis. The sequence continues at coordinate 16,647,472 of WNGS01142304.1, read as the reverse complement.
AAAAGAGTGTTTTGGCCAGTGGCTTAGGCCCTTTTGGATGCCAAGATGGCGCCGGCCCCTACGTTTTCCCGCCAAGACCTTATGACGTCAGTGGCACCAGATTGGTCAAGAACGGTGACGTGGTACAGGGAGCCAATGAGAAACGCCCCTGGCAAGTATGACGTCATGAGTGGAAGGGGGTCCAGGCGGCGCGCCCCGTGGCGCCAGGGAGTTAGATATGACACGTTACCAAGGGCAGACGTGCGATAGGGGGTCCTGTCAGTCTGACAGTTTTCGCCCCTCTCTGGTGGATATACGCATCACCAGTGGTCTGCAAGCATCCTGTGAGGTCTTCTTGAACTCCGTGAAGCGGACAGAAGAAGGAATTGACGGGAAACGAGCAACAAGTGCTCCAGTAACAGGTGCTTAGCAAGAGTGAAGCCTATGCAGTGACGTCAGGGACGACTGTACAGTTTCACCAGTTGGGTGATGACGTAGCTGCTGGGCCAGTCCACCGTGAGGAAAGAGAGTAACGAACTAGATGGGAATACGAATGACTGCAGCCGAGAGTAAGGACTGCAGACGTAGCTGTGAGGAGGAGGCGTCGGCCAGGAGATCGACTCCAACCCTTGAAGAGGTTGTGGAGGAGCACGGAGCCTGCAGAGAGGAGCAGTACGGAGAAGATGCGTTTTTGGGTGTTGGTTGTGTTCCTGGGAAGAGCATCAGTGTGTGTGTAGGGGTGTTCCCTACAGCAAGTCGTGAGCTGGGACCAGGAGCTTCAATTCAACCCTCAACAGAGGACGAGTCCACATCATTGATGGTGGAAGTAGGTAATTCAGTTTTCCCTTCCATTCCCCTTTAGTTAGCTATTAGCCAGAGTATCTTCTATGTCGTGAGCAGGGCTCACCACTGTCTATGTTCTCACGAGATATATATATGGTGTGTAATTGCACCTGTGGTCAGATGAAGAGATTACTGTGACGAAGACATTTATATTTGTGTGTCATTTATATTATAAGTTTGTGCCAAAATATATATATATATATAAATGTACAATTTAGTAGTGTAAGGCTGTGTGCCTAGTATTACCTTGTTATTATAAGTATTGATGAAGTGATCTATATATACTGGAGTTATTAAATAGTATATTCATATGTATAGTGATTTACTTTGTTTATACCAGTACTGTGATATACTGTGATCATGAAGGAATAATAGGCGCCTCACGCCAATAGTGAGTACAGTGAGTATAGTGAGAGGCAAGCAATGTGAGTACAGTGAAGAGAGTGAGTGGGCGTGGCATCTCGCGGGCTGCCAAACGTTCGATAACACTGCATTTGGAGCATGGGAACGCCCGACAGCTGGGAGTGTTACCTCCGGAGTGTTCCAGAATGGTGAAGAGACAGAGAGAGAAGGCTGTTCATTATTCCTTTGCCATGTAGTTGATTCAGAGTTGAGATTCTTTAATCATTTAAGTAAACTACAAAACCATCTTTGTGTTTATGTTACCCCTCCATTACTTTGTTGCTATTGGGACTATCTAAGAGAGAGAGTGAGTTAAACATAAACTTACCTGATACCAAATTGATTAGTGTTCTCTTGGGCCACAACTACTATAATACTACAATTCCACTGAGATGTTGTTGGACACGGAAAACACCAGTTGGTGACCTTGCCAGGCTTCCCTGACAATATATATATATATATATATATATATATATATATATATTATATATATATATATATATATTATATATATATATATATATATATATATATATATATTATATACTGTGTGTGTAACAACAACATACCAGAAACAAACAAAATCAGAGCACAAATCACCAAGAAAATTGAAGAGGGAAATACCGCAAGCGCTATTAGAGTCCTCACCAGTGACGAGAAAATTGCTCCTCGAAACTCAGCCACAGCGCGGGCCCTGCAAAGCAAGCACCCACCCAGAGCCCGACAAGGCGACAACATCGTTCCGCCATCAGCCGACACCATTTCAGACCCATTAACCGTCGGTGAATCTGAGGTCTACAAAGCAGCCCTTTCTTTTCCACCTGGGTCAGCAGGAGGCTTTACAGGGTTAAAACCTCAACACATCAAGCAAATGTTAAATCCTGCGGTTGGTGATGCTGCACAAGATCTTCTTATGGAACTAACAAGGTTCGTTAACATGTGCCTGGCTGGTGATATACCTGAGGTCATCAGGCCTCTCTTTTTCGGTGCCTCCCTCTGTGCTCTCAAAAAGAAGGACGATGGAATCAGGCCAATAGCTGTTGGCAACACTCTCCGACGCCTGATTGCCAAGGCTGCTACGAGGGTTGTCAGCCAGCAAGCGGCTGAATTACTGAAACCAATCCAGCTAGGATTTGGAATCCCCCAAGGCTGTGAAGCGGCTGCCCATGCAGCACGAGCATACATCACCAACATTTCTGATGAAAAGGCCCTGCTCAAACTGGATTTTAAGAATGCCTTCAACATGGTCAGAAGAGATGCAGTACTTTGTGCCGTACATCGCCATTTCCGGCCCCTCTACCCGTTCATACTATCGTGCTACAGTGGTGAGTCAAAACTGCTCTTTGGTGAACATGAAATCAGATCATGTGAAGGCGTTCAGCAAGGTGATCCTCTTGCTCCCCTTCTTTTCTGCTTAGTCTTAAAAGAAATCACCGAAAGCTTGTCCAGCGAGTTCAACATCTGGTTTTTGGATGATGGCACTATAGCTGGCACCGTAGACGACCTCTTGGCAGACATCAGGAAAATAAGGGAGCAAGAAGTAAGCCTGGGTCTTGTCCTGAACCCTTCCAAGTGTGAAGTAGTCTCCTCCAACCCAGACATCGTAGCTAGAATAAGGTCTGCCTTGCCTGGAGCCCATGTCATTAGGGCCGAGAACAGCACCCTCCTTGGAGCCCCCCTCGGGTCTAATGCCATTGAGGAGATCCTTGACAAGAAAATCGCAGACCTTAGGAGGATGGAAGACAGAATAGGTGACATCGATGCCCACGATGCTTTTTATCTCCTCACCAAATGCCTATCCCTTCCGAGGCTAACCTACTTTCTGAGGTGCGCCCCATCTTACGACAACCGAAAGCTTGAAGAGTATGACCTCTTACTGAAGACCATGCTGGAAAAAGTTGTTAATCTCTCCCTCAACGAGTGCCAGTGGAAACAAGCCACTCTTCCTGTTAGGCTCGGTGGCTTGGGTGTCCGCACCGCCACCCAAATTGCTGTCCCAGCCTTCCTGTCTTCCTCCTCAGCATCAGATGACCTGGTTAAGGAAATTCTACCTGACACCCTCAGTGATGTAGCGGGGATACAGGACCCCCACTACACGGAATGCGACACGAAATGGGGTGCCATGGCAGACCCAGCACTCAGACCAGCCATGCCGAAAGCCAAGAAACAATCCAGTTGGGACAGCCCCATTGCAGACAAAGAAGCCACAGCTTTGCTGGAGGCAGCAACAACCCCCAGTGATCGTGCACGCCTCACAGCTGTGCAGGCTCCCCATGCAGGGGACTTCCTTTTGGCAGTCCCTATGTCTGCGACAGGCACACGTCTTGATCCGCAGGAGCTCCGTATTGCAGTCGCTCTCCGTCTTGCTGCCCCTATCCACACTGTTCATAGGTGTATTTGCGGCGAGGCAGATGCTGACGAATATGGATTGCATGGCCTGCACTGTGGAAAATCTGGTGGTTGGCACACTAGACACGACGAAGTAAACGACATCATTAAAAGAAGCCTTGCCTCTGCCCAGTGTCCAGCGGAGAGAGAGCCCCGCAACCTTCTGAACCGTGACTCTGTTAGCTTTGCCGGCCGACCAGACGGAATCACACTGCGTCCGTGGAAGGGTGGCAGACAGTTGGCATGGGACTATACTTGCGTATCCACCCTGGCAGCCACATACATCAACCTCTCTGCCGGCACAGCAGGAGCCGCGGCGACACACAGAGAAAGAGACAAGTCAGCCAAGTATAGGCAATTAGATCATCGGTACAACTTCGTTCCAATAGGGTCTGAGACCCTAGGCCCATGGGGAGAGAGTGCAAGAAGGTTTCAAAAAGGATCTTGGTTCCAAGCTCATTGACACCACAAGAGACCCTAGAGCGGCAAGTTTTCTCTTTCAGCGCCTCAGTGTCGCGATCCAGAGGGGGAATGCTCGCTGCATCCTCGGTTCCTGCCCAACGTCGGAGGAGTTCGAGGAAATCTACAGCCTCTAGGAAGCGAACTATTTTTGTGTCCTCTTAATGCTCATTTTTTGTATACAATCAGATATGTAACTGTATAACCTTGCTTAATAAAGTGTACACCATAAAAAAGGGGGGTGGTAGGAGAAGCGAACACCCTCATGTATTCAGAGTTAAATGGCAAGTTTTTCCCTGAATGCTCTGTGTTCCCTTCTCTGAGGCTGAGGGTCCCTATAATTGCACCAGAGGTGGTACCCCCGCTATATATATTGTGACGATAATCTCTTATCAGAGATTTAGCCTGCTATTTCTACGACTCACTCCTGTCCTCATCAATATACAAGATACGTTTTGTAGTGGCTAAACGTATTATAAGATAGCCACACGTACCAGCAACTCCCTCCTCCCCCCACTCCAGCACCTGCTGCACCTGGTCGACGCGCCGAACCCTTCAACTGCCTAACTAGCGACTTGCGGCCATCCAGCTTCCTCATTGGCCGCCAACCAACACTCCACTCCGGCTCCTCGCCAATCACAAGACCTCGCCAGTTATTGTTGGAGTCCCTTGCGTTTCTGCCAGCCAGAATATTGTGTGCTCGCAAGCTATGAACTCCTAAGTGACTCACCTTGTGTGGTCAAATAGAGGTTTATAGTTAGTGCATATATTCCAGCATTCATATTTTATTTACTTTTGTATGTCAATTCTCCTCCCCATTAACGTAATCTATTTTCATGTTTATGTATTTTTTTTCCACTTGACATTTTTTACCATTAAGCCAAGATTTTGCATTTGTTTCAATTTGTGTTTTTTTATTGTTATTAAAATCCAGTTTTTATTATTGTCTTTCGTATTTCCGACCTTACCACAGATTACCAATCACGCAGTCATTCTTTTTTTTCTCTTTTTTTTCCTTTTTCTTTTTTTATATATTATATGTGGCCCAGCACTGACACCTGCTAGTTGGAAGACTGCCGACCACCATTTCCAACTCGTTACCGTCACAATATATTTATATATATATATATATATATATATATATATATTTATATATATATATATATATATATATATATATATATATATATATATATATATATATATATATATATATATATGCATATATGCACAGACTAGCCTATTACCACTAGCTGAAGTTTATAACTTTTTAGACACTCCACCCACCAGGGGACTCGAACAATGGCCAACGAGGTGGCAGTTGCACGCTGTATCCACTACACTATACTTCAAAGCCATAAGAGAGGTAGGAATTCTGGTGCATTTAACCAACCAGAACTCCAATCCTCTCCCAGGCAATGAGATAGTGTGAGACCTCTGGTGCTTTGCATCGATCCCTGTTATGTGGGAGAACTCAGTGCCAAATGCTTAATGCACAGACTAGCCTATTACCACCAGCCGAAGTTTTCAGCTAGTTATAAGTTATAAACTTCAGCTAGTGGTAATAGGCTAGTCTGTGCATTAAGCATTTGGCACTGAGTTCTCCCACATAACAGGGATCGATGCAAAGCACCAGAGGTCTCACACTATCTCATTGCCTGGGAGAGGATTGGAGTTCTGGTTGGTTAAATGCACCAGAATTCCTACCTCTCTTATGGCTTTGAAGTATAGTGTAGTGGATACAGCGTGCAACTGCCACCTCGTTGGCCAGTGTTCGAGTCCCCTGGTGGGTGGAGTGTCTAAAAAGTTATTTATATATATATATATATATATATATATATATATATATATATATATATATATATATATATATATATATATATATATATATATACTGGCAGCAGGTTTTCTTTTAAACATGTCTCATTAAATATGACCGCATATTCTTTATTTACTATCTTCTGAAATATATATATATATATATATATATATATATATATATATATATATATATATATATATATATGTATATATATATATATATATATATATATATATATATATATAAACCCGCTCGGATGCGAATGGAACATTGTGTGAAAATTTCAAAGCAATCGGTGAAGAACTTTCGGAGATTAGCGATTTTGAATAAACGAACATTTCCATTTTTATTTATATAGATTCATTTATTTATTTATAAATATAAAAGAAGTTACATTGGTTTATGAGAGTACATAGCATAATGTGTTCACATTCTTGTAAAGCTACTAGTACGCACAGCGTTTCGGGCAGATCCATAATCTAACAGATAATATTAAGTAGATAATTTCTAGCAAAATTGATAAAATGTTAACAGGTACATTGTAAGAAAATTTTTCAAAGTAGGCACATTAAAGCGCATTGAAAGCTTTGATTGATAGCATTGATAGCTTGATTGATAATATGGCAAAGATTAGTAGGCACATTAAAGCACACACTGATAGCACATATAAGATAAGAGCAATGTTTAATGGTAAAGATGTAAAGCTTAGTTATATATATTTGGGGATTGGGTAGCACACAATATGTGTACAATATAACGACCATGATATATGATGATATGAATGATTACAATGGTAAAGTTATATGGCTTAGGTACATATAGTGTGGGATTGGGTAGCACAAAATATAGATACTGAGGATAAACTTGCACTGGGTAGTGAGCGATTTTACAGCACAGGGAAACTATGAAGATGAAATTAGGTACTTTTTGGTTTTATTTATGAGTAAGACAAAAGTTGGACTGCTTTTCAATTCATTAGGGAGTGAGTTCCACGGACTAGGTCCCATTATTTGCATAAAGTCTTTACACATATTAAATTTGACTCTGGGGATGTCAAAGATATATTTATGTCTGGTGTGATGAGTATGTGTTCTATGACATGTGTCTAGGCAGAGTTTCAGAACAGGGTTTGCACTTAAGAAAAGGGTTTTGAAAATGTAATTGGCACAAGATAGTATGTGGAGTGAATTTATTTTTAGCATGCTTAGGGATTTAAACAGGGGGTCTGTGTGTTGTCTGAGAGAAGAGTTTGTTATTGTTCTGATAGCAGATTTTTTTTTGGGTGATGATGAGCTTGAGGTAGTTTGCAGAGGTTGAACCTCCATGCACAGATATCAAAAGTAATATAGGGATAGATAAGTGCATAATACAGCGAGAGGAGAGAAGAGTAGGGTACATAATATCTGATCTTAGAGAGAATACCAACTGTTTTAGAGACTTTCTTAGTTATGTGTTGTATGTGGGTACTGAAGTTGAGTCTCTTGTCTAAGTATAGGCCAATGAACTTTCCATAATTTTTATTGCTTATGTTAACATTGTCTATCTGAAGCTGAATTGCATTTGTTGATTTGCTTCCAAATAAGGTGTAGTAAGTCTTTTTTATATTTAGTGTGAGTTTGTTGGTTGACATCAATAAGCGGACATTTTTAATTCATTGTTTACAACATTATTTAACTTGAGTGGGTTGGGGTTTGAGTAGATGAGGGTAGTATCACCAGAAACAATATAGGTTTAAGCATGTTAAGAGACATAAGGCAGATCATTGATGTATATATAAGAAATAGGAGGGGGTCCTAGGATGGTGCCCTATCACACCCCAACGGTTTATAGTAGAATGGGAGAGGTTATTGTGAGGGAATGGAAATTCCCTCAGCTAGTTTTCGAGTTTCTAGATTAGGCTAGAGTCGCTCTAGGACTCTAGACCAAGAAGTTTTCAAACTACCAGCACTAGTGTGGTGTTGGATGGATGAAAGCTTATGCTTAGGGCTATCTTTTAAGACTAGCCATGAGTCTGTGACTGCTCTGTAGGGAGAGTTACAGATTTAATTCTGTTTACTGAAAAATGGGACTTGGTAGTGTGAGTGTGGTATGAGAGGGTACTTGCACTCGCTAGCCAACGGTTTTAAAGGTGGGGGGACAGAGGGGTGAACGCCGCCTCCCCAACCTTGGCCTCCCCCGCTTTGTTAAGTCACGGGACGCCTCGAGGTGTCTCGTCTGTGATTCGTCTAGGCATCTCAGCCTCGAGGTGATGTTTAGGCGCGAAGGGCTGTGATTCGTAGCGGCACGATAGGCTGTGCCGGCTTTGCTCTGATTGGTCAAGACAAGGTGGGGGGAAGACAGACATCTTTTGAGTCCCCTAGCCTGCCAAAAGTCAGTCTAGGACCGGCGATCATGTGGACAAGGAGTCCTCGGGTGGGGGTGGCATGTCAGCCACCTCCACTACCGCTAATTGCTGTGTCATCCTTATTATTCATCGCGCACAGTAATCCTGCCGTCGTGGATCGTGTCTGGATCCAATTTGCGTGATCTTGTGCCAAGGAGTAAGGAAGGAACTGTGAAGGACTTTAGAGGACAGTGCTCACCCATGAGGGCCCCAGGCAAGCCGCGTGGTATATCAAATGTTGTTGCTCACATCTGATGAGTTATCTCCTCTATGATAACTGGCAAATGGTGGAATTGGCAGGGTTCATGGGAGCGTAATATTTGGGAAATTACAGGCCCTTTTGGACTTTGAAATTCCACCTTGCCATGTTGTGCCGCCCACCATTATCAAACTTCGTGTACGAGCAAGCCTGCTTGTGGTGTGTGTGGGCGTGTGAGTGAATCTTCCACACATGTAGGGTACGCCTGAGGCCTCAAGCCAGCCTGAGGCAACCCCATGTACGCGCCGCACCGCTCCGTGGCCAGACACTGCGGGGCCACGTGATGGCCACACCCTGGCCACACGCCTGTGGGCCACACCGGCCACACCGCGCGCCCCCTCCTCCAGGGCGAGGTGTCACGACCGTGTTGCGCTCCTCATGGCCACCCCCTTAGGGCCATGGGGTGGCCACACATGCCTTGGCCACACTCTCTAGGAGCACACCTAGTCGATGCACGTGGGAGCGAGCTAGAAGTTCTCCAGCTTCCGTGCTTCAGCAAGTGAGGTTGTGACCGGGGGAATGAATGTAAAGAGAGTGGTAACATGAGTACTCATTATTATGTAATGTATACAGTGACTTAGGGCTGATGTTAATTCCGGTATCAGCTGTGTTGTCCCATAGCGCCTGCCAGGCGAGGGACGCAAGCTGAGAGGCAGCTGCCTGTACCGACGTCAAGGTGACTGTCTGTGATGTGATGTGAGGGTGTATGTTATACACAGAACCACACATGTAGATGTATATGGAAATATTTTGTGTGTAGACTGACTCGAGTATGTAAACCGGTCAGTGTAGAGATTTTTTCCCTTATAAGTGATCCTTGATCTGTCGATTCAATATATATCGTTCAGAGTCAAGATTAATGCGATGTTGCCGCATGTTAATTATATTATTTCAGAGGTAGGCAGGCCAGTGTAGTAGGGCTGTCAGAGGACATCCTTAGGTCTGTATAATTATGTATTAATTAATCTAGTGATATATATAATACGCCCCTACGCCCTATAATCAGCCAAATACCAACTCCAACTTATCACCTGTCAAAAAAACTCAATGAACTCCTAACTCCATACACTCCAAGTAAGTATGGTCTACAATCATCAGCAGATTTCCTAGAATTAATCAAATCTACCCAGCCCGATGGAATCATTGCTTCCCTGGACGTGGAATCCCTATTTACCAACGTCCCAGTCGACACAACCATAGGAATGATACTGGACAGAGTATACAGAGACGAGAGCACCCCCAAACTAGACATACCTGAGCCACACTTGAAGAGTCTTCTCGAAGCATGTACAAAGGAAGCCCCTTTCATCAGTCCACAAGGAGACATGTATTTACAAATAGACGGAGTAGCAATGGGCTCTCCCTTAGGAGTTTTATTCGCTAATTTTTACATGGGAACCATCGAAGACAGGGTCTTCAGTAGCAGACAAAACCAACTTTATATTGCCGTTATGTAGATGACATATTCGTAATAGTAAAAGACTCAGATGAACTAATTGACGTAAAAAGACATCTAGAGAGAGAGTCAGTACTCCGATTTACACATGAAAATAGTGAAAATAACAGTCTGCCATTCTTGGATGTACTAATAACAAAAACAGGAACCTCTTTAAGCACCAATGTATATACCAAGCCCACCAACATAGGATTATGCCTGAACGGTAGAAGTGAGTGCCCCCAAAGATACAAAGCCAGTGTTCTCAATGCTTATATTCGTCGAGCGCTTACCCACTGCTCTGAATGGAGCAACGTGAGTAGAGAGTTTGAAAGAGTAACTCAGGTATTGGTGAACAATGGATATAGCAACGCGGAAATAAACGCTGCTATAAGAAGACACTTGGACCGTTGGTATAATCCAGAACCTAGAACAGAAACCACAATACCTCCAATAAAATTATATTACAAATCAACCATGCACAGTGAACATACAAAAGAGGAAAGAATAATGAAAGAAATAATCCGTAAAGGAGTAAAAAGCACTACTCCTAACCAAAACATAAACCTGACAATATTCTATAAAACCAAGAAGACTTCCGAACTCCTTATCAAAAACAGCCCGAAGCCGACAGAGAACCCTCTACAGCAGTCAAGCGTTGTATACATGTACACTTGCCCCCACGAAGGATGTAACCTTCAATCTAAGTACATAGGTATGACGTCGACTAAGCTGACGAGGCGTTTGACATGCCATCTTCAATCCGGTGCCCCTAGGAATCACATGAGACAAGCCCATGACATCACCCTAACAAGAGAAATGTTGAACAAGAATACATGCATAATAGACAGAACCCAAGATGCAAGAAGATTACAAATTCTTGAAGCAATTCACATAAGAACAGAACAACCTACCATGAACACCCAAATCACGGAACTACCCAGCAAACACAGAACGTTTGTGAACGTTTTTAAATGGTGCCACAAAGGTAATACTCTAACATTTGACATAAATACGTATATCTGACGTTCTTAAAACCACTAGATATAACTAAAAACATGTATTCTTGAGACGTACGGTTTTTTAAGATTTATGTAAAAATTTAAAAATAATAGTGAATGCTATGGAATTATAATGTTTTCTTGCTTTATATATAAAAATAAAAAATTTTCAGTCAACATTTCGTTTTTTTTTGTTTACTTTATGTAAACCTATCCAATTTACGTTCTTATAACGTAAATATAACATTTATATGTCGTCAATATAACGTTATTTACACGACATCGTTACGTTATTATAATGTTATATTAACGTATAATTCCTGTATAAAAACAAATATATATTGAGCTTATATTTTAAACCTTGTAAAATTGTCGTAAAACTTGGAATAAGACAGTAAGCATGCTTTATTTATGAAAATATAGAAACAAATCAACAAAATCATAAACCACATGTCACCCCTATATATAATTCTTTAGTTGTCTTTCCAGAGAATGTAATTTAAGCTTTGACAATCTTTCTTCAAATGACAGGTTTCTAATTTGGGGTATTAACTTTGTTATTCTTTACTGGAAGCATTCTAGTAAATTTTGAACCTTAAATTTTGAAATTAAAATAAATTGAACCCCATGCACAGATACCATAATTAAGATAGGGATAGATTAGTGCATGATATAGAGAGATGAGACCAGAGTTAGGTACATAATATCTGATTTTGGAGAGTATCCCAACTGTTTTAGCGATTTTCTTAGTTATGTGTTGTATGTGGGTACTGAAGTTTAGTCTCTTGTCTAGGAATAGGCCAAAAACTTTCCATCTTTTTTATTGCTAATGTTTACATTATCTATCTGAAGCTGAATTGCATTTGTAGATGTGCTTCCAAATAAGATGTATAGTAGGTCTTTGCTATGTTAATTGTTAGCTTGTTGGTTGACATCCATATGTGGACTTTTTTTAGTTCATTATTAACAACATTATTTAATGTATGTGGGTTGGGGTTAGAGTAGATGAGGGTAGTATCATCAGCAAACAAAATAGGTTTCAGAATGTTAGAGACATTAGGCAGATCATTGATGTATATAAGAAATAGGAGAGGTCCCAAGATGCTGCCCTGTGGCACTCCAACGGTTATTGGTAGAGTGGGAGAGGTTATATTATTGATGGCTACACATTGGTGTCTATCACTAAGATAGGATTGGATATAGTCCAGTGCATGGCCTCGGATTCCATAATGATGGAGTTTAAGTAAGAGGTAATTGTGATTAACAGTATCAAAGGCCTTTCTCAGGTCAATGAAGAGTCCAATCGGAAACTCATTTTTGTCAAGGGCAGAGTAAATTATATCAAGGAGACTAATAATTGCATCGTTGGTACTCTTTTAGGAGCGGAAGCCAAACTGACAGGGGCTAAGAATGTCGAATTTTACGAGATAGGAGTAGAGCTGTTTGTAGATAATTCCACTGATGTCAATGAGATAATCCTTTCCCTTAAAACCAAGTCTAGTGCCCTTGAGGAGATTCCGACATTAATTTACAAAAAAGCCTCCAGATCCTTAGCCCCTGCAATTGCTTTGCTCTTCAACAAGTCACTTGAACTCCAAACCTTTCCAGATATTCTAAAAAAAGCGAGAGTAACCCCTGTCCACAAATGTGGTGATCCCACAGATGTTAACAACTACAGACCTATTTCAATCCTGCCTAACTTATCAAAAATTTTTGAAAACTAATCTACAAGCAGCTCTACTCTTATCTAGCCAAGCACAATATACTTAGCTCTTGCCAATATGGCTTCAGACCTAAAAAAAGCACTAACGATGCACTGATTAGTATGATTAACTTAATTCATGCAGCTCTTGATAAAAATGAGTTCCCTGTTGGGTTATTTGTGGACCTGCGTAAGGCTTTTGACACTGTGAACCACCAAAACCTTCTTCTTAAATTACATCATTATGGAGTCAGAGGACTCTCCCTGCAATACCTCAAATCTTACCTTACTGATAGACTCCAGTATGTTTCTGTGAACAATTCAATTTCTCCTACCCTACCCATCAACATTGGTGTTCCTCAGGGCAGTATACTTGGCCCTCTCCTCTTTCTCATCTACATTAATGACCTTCCAAATGCCTCCCAACACCTTAGACCAATTCTATTTGCTGACGACACAACCTTCATTTACTCCAGTCCTGACCCCCTTGCTCTAAATGCCACAGTAAATACCGAGCTTAATAAAGTCCATCTTTGGCTAACTGCCAACAAACTCACCCTTAACATTGACAAAACTTTCTATATTCTGTTTGGCAATAAATCCTCTAACCAAATAAATCTCAAGATTAACAATACCCAAATTTGTAACAAATTAGATGGCAAATTCCTTGGCGTTCTCATTGATCACAAGCTTAATTTCCAGGGACACATTCTAAATATATCAAAAAAGTTTCAAAAACTGTTGGCATTCTTTCAAGATCAGATATTATGTACCCCGCCCTGCCCTGGTGACTCTCTATTACTCCCTCATCTATCCATATCTCAACTATGGTATTTGTGCTTGGGGTTCTACTACCCAAAATCATTTACGTCCTCTAATTACTCAACACAAAGCTGCTATTAGGACAATATCCAACTCTGGCCCCAGACATCACTCGGTACCCCTACTCAAATCTCTCAATATGTTAGATATTAAGTCACTGCACATTCTCTCATGTGTATTATACATATATAAAACGCTGAACTGTAATGCCAATCCTGACCTCAAAAGCTTCATTGAAAGCTGTAACAGAACCCATGAGCACCACACCAGAAATAAATACAGTTTTGATATTCCAAGAGTACGACTTAACCAAACTAGAAATGCTCTACAAATCAAGGGACCCAGAATGTGGAATGACCTTCCCAACCATGTTAAAGACTGTACCTCTCTCAACCAGTTTAAGATTAAAACTAAACACTACCTGTTAAACTCCCTGTAACCTACCTTACCCCTCTATTGTCAACCCCTTATTTTTTTTTTTTTTTTTTTTTTCATTCAACGCTGTTTGTCTACATATTGTATTTGTGCTGCTTTTCAGTCATGTTCCCCCCTTTTTTTGTACCTTTATTTGTATCTGTTCTCAAAACATTTTATTCTTTTTGTTCAATTAGCATTAAGTTTTAGATATTAATGTTTTCTTGCCCGAAACGCATTGCGTAATAGTGGCTTTAGGCATTGTATGTACTAGCTCTATCTATAAATCGATCAACTTATGTAAAATCTCTCTATGTATGTACCTTTCCTGAATAAACATATTTATTTTATATTTATTATTTTATTTATTTATAATTTTTTCAAATATTTTTGATAGTATGGGTAGGTTTGATATTGGTCTATAATTGTTTATGTTTGCCGGATTACCTCCTTTATGAACTGGCGTTACTCTTGCTTTTTTAAGGATATCAGAGAAGGAATGACACTCAAGGGATTTGTTGAACAGCAGAGCTATAGGTGGCGCAATGGCATGGGAGGCGCTCTTGTATACAATGGACTGAGCTTTGCATACAATGGAGCTTTGGTTTTTAGTGAGTGTATGATGGACACAACATCTGTCGGGCTGACTGGTGAAAGGAGAAGAGAGTTTGGATAGCTGCCTGAGAGATATATGTGTTGATATGTGTCTGAGTCTGTGGGATTTTACTGGCAAGGTTAGCACCAACCGATGAAAAGAAGCTATTAAATTCATTTGCCATTTCTAAGTCAGTTGACGGTGTAAAGCCATCCTTAGAGAGTGTTATCTGGTTGTGGGAGTGTTGTTTAGTTCCTAGGATATTAGAGATGGTATTCCATGTGATTTTCATGTTGCCTTTTGCTTCTAACTCTATCGTCATTACCTATCCTCTAAACCTTACATTTGTCAGAATTAAACGGCCTCCGCCAATCATTTGACCATATATCAGTACCCAATTTAGATCGTTTGATCGATCAATTTAGACCTCCTTGTATCATATATCATCATACATGATGATATAATGATACACACTATTGGGTATGCTGATGAAATAATTATACACACTACTTGTTATGCTAACATGCAGAACACTCTTAACTCTGTATTAGTCTCATGTCAGGACTTAGGTTTAGTCATATCTCAGCAGAGGAAACAAAGATACTATAAACGGGTGTCCACCCAGGCAGGGAGGAGCTGTTCACAAGATGCAACTGTCTGATAGCTCCCAGCTTGACTATGCTAACAGATTCAAATACCTTGGCCTTGTATTGTCCTGTTGTATTTCTGACTCTGTCGTCAGTATAAAGAGAGGCTCCATAAGCCCTCTCTTGGG
>WNGS01142304.1:16594662-16617803 GCA_020271785.1 Procambarus virginalis | reverse complement strand
TGTGTCTTTCCATGTCCACGTAATTACTGTGTGTCCGTTTTTTCATGTTGGTTTATAGTTTGCCTCAGTACCTGGCGTTTCTGGGTCCTGTTGGTGTTCTGTGTTATTCTGTACCTGCATTTGTCTTTCTGTTTACGTATTATGTGTTCTGCTATACCTTGTATATTTCTTTTATAAAAATAAAAAAATGTACTATTTATTCTTGAAATAAAACGAGGAATAATAAAAAAACTCGAGTACAGTTGTGTATATATAATAATTTACTTATAATCCTAGCACCTTTTGAGTGATTAATTAGTGTCTATACCATCCTAGGGTGATAATTGAGGAGCTATCCTAAAGGTATTTCCAGTGACACTGGTTTATCACTATATAAACCAGTGACACTGGTTTATATATATATATATATATATATATATATATATATATATATATATATATATATATATATATATATATATATATATATATATATATATATATAATGTATTTTAATTTTAAGAGCTAACTTCTAGAAGAGGTAGGATTTTAGCCTAGTTATTGCAGAATTTTTCCCTAGGCTACTCCATTAGTAATTGTTCAGCATTATGAGCAACCCAAGTATAAGCCACACAAGTCTTAACCAACTGGCCAGTATGCATAATGCAGGGAGAATGAAAAGAACCCTTGCAGGTCTTAAAGGTCACTTAACAAGACAGATCAAGAAATGTGAAGATTTGTCACAACAATCTCCAGTTGATTATGTTGACCTGGAAAGCTATTATCAAGCAGCTGCAGGTAAATTTGAGCAAATCAAATGCCAAATAGCAACATATGTGGCTGAACTTGCCAACACCAATTTATCAGAAACAGAAATAGACACTATGGTTGATCTAGCGAGTTATGAAGATCACACTCAGGCCATGTTATAGCCTTACGTCAAATTAATTGCCCAGAACAAGGCAACAACAACAACAACAGTTTCATTTAATACGAGTCAAGTAGAGGCTCGACTCCCTCCAATTAATTTAACCACTTTCTCAAGAAAAGATGAGGAAGATTGGGACGAATTTTGGAACAAATTCGTAGACCTTGTGGACTCAAAACAACTTTTACCTAAGAGCTGTAAATTCTCTTATTTTCAAGGCCAATTATCAGGAGAGGCTAAAACAGTAGTATCCCATCTGAGGTTAACTAATGACGGCTATGATCTGGCAGTACAATTCCTCAAGGATAATTATGCTGATCCAGAAGTAAAAACATCACATTTAGTTCATGAGCTGCTGCATTTACCCCCACCGGAGGCTTCAGCTGATTCACTCCAAGTCTTCAAGACGGAGGTAGAATCAATGATCAACGCCCTCAGCCTGACAGCCGATACAAATGGGGCAGAGTGGGTCTTGAAAATAATTGTCCAGGAGAAAATACCTAGGGACGTATTGAGACAAATGAGTGCTCATTACTATAAAAGTATCTTATCTATGAATGAAATATCTGAGGGTTTACGTTCAGTAGTTCATCAATTACGAACACGTGACAAATTAAAACCACCAAGTAAACCTTCAGAAACCAATAACAGTAAACCACAGAGTACCAAAGGTACTCCAAATCAATCTAAACAATATAATTCAACACCAAAGTGGAACAGTGGCAGAGTGGGAGTATATGTAGTGGGACCCTCCAAGCCTATAGTTACTGTGTCACCCAAGAACGTGACACCAAAGTGTACTGGAAGCTATAGAATTTGTTTGTTCTGCCAAGAGAAACATTCAATGTACCACTGCCCTACTTTTCCTGATAGTGACGCCCGAGTTGAGCGACTCAAAGATTTGCAACATTGCACGAGGTACCTCAGAAAACAACATCAACGACTGTGAGACCCAATTACGCACCTGTAATAGGTGTAACAATGGTCAGCACCACGGAGCAGTGTGCGGATACACCAAAACAAAGTCTCCAAACCCCAAGGTGGAAGATTGCATTCCCACCACAGTACAGTACTGAAAGGTGCAACAAACTATTAATGTCAAATCGGCAAAGTCCAAAGGAAATACGACTTTGCCTACTGCCCAAATTACCATCCAGAATAAGAGGGCCAAGATCCATACCTGTGGGTTGTTTGACCAAGGGTCCCAGAGAACATGTCACTAAAAAGTTGGCAGATGAACTACAATTAAGGCCTGTAGCCCAGACGTCAATCAATATCTCAGGGTTTCTAACAGATACAAGGACCTCAAGTCTACCAGGTGGTACAACCATCAGTACGTTTAGGCAGTTAAGTCTGTCAAGTACAAGCCATTGTGGTGGACAAAATACCAGCAGACCTACAAGTTCAAGGTCTGAGAGCAACCGCCAAATTCCTGAGAAATAAAGGAATAAAATTGGCAGATAATATTAAGTCTGATCACCTCACTGACTTCGGTATCCTTGTAGGGACAGACTACTACCATCGATTCATCGGTAGCCCTACTAAATATCAGGGCATAACCATGCTAAATTCTGCAGGAGGTAAATTACTCTCAGGACCAGTATTAAGCCTGAGGAGACCTATGCCTGCAGATAAACAATACCAGTAGAAATCTAAATTTGTCAGCTGATTATATTTCTCCAGTAGCATTATACTAAGGAGATTACAGCTGACTATAACAACAGAGGTTGATGTTAATATCATCATTTAGAGATGAAGATGAGTTCATGAGGCCTCAGTGGCAAATCAGTGAACAGTAGCCTAAACAGCTACAAGTCACAGCGACCAATGTCACTGAACCCACTGCAGTCTCAGAACCATACTTGACTTTAATGATGGGCTATTCAATCCTCTGAATCAATTAACTAAATTAAACCCCAATAAATCTGACGACTGATTTTGATACATTTATTATTTAATCAAGATGAATTCCATGGGCCTCAGTGTTTATATATCAGTGACCAGTTACCTGAACAAGTTTCAAGTTATATCTAATGTCACTGATCTCACTGCAGTCCCTGAATCATACTTGACTGTAGTACTTGATCACATTCAGTCCTCTGGGTTGATAAGTAATTAGGCTATAATTTTAGACTTTCAGGAGTTAACAGGGAAATGAAATTGCATTAGACTTCTAACCCCTGCAACTCGAGTACGGAACATCCGTCCTGTACGAACAGATGCACAAATGTGTGATTACTAACTACTAACATCAAATTAATCTAATAATTCGAAGGAGGAGTATCGGTGTTCGTCTGTTCTAAATAGAACTTCGACCCATGAGCAGCTCCCAGGAAATTATGTCGGAAAACCCGACACCATTTACTAATATTACATGCAATATGCAGATAATATTGCTGTGTTGTATACACAAGTTAACCCATAGAAAATGTAGCTTGAAGTGTAACTTTCCGTCAATAGAAAATGGGATATCATTGCCACATAGTACTATAAATTTACCAGTTATTCTGTGGGGAATTATTCTTAAATACAGTAGTCTTTGGACTTATTACATAATAAAAACATCTCATTTGAATTAACTTAATTATCAGTATCAAAATAGAGTAAATGTGACCCTTCTATCACTTACTTATATCTGGACAAAGTGAGCCAGGAGCGTCAGTGGTGGAATAGGTCATCCATTGTTAAGACCAAAGTCCTTGGAGCAAATTCCGCTCCGATAATTCTCTTGGACGAAGTGTTATGGAGATCAAATTAGTGTTCTACTATCATTACATGCTGTCAACAATCACAAGGAAAGTGTCTTTCCGAAATTTTATCTAAGTCATTATTGGCCAGTAATGTTAGGTAGATATGATTAATTCCGGTTAGGACAAAAATAATCGACTCAACACAGGAACAAGAAGAGGAATCAAGAATTAATCTTGGTACATCAGTTACTTGGGTGATGGAAGCTAGGCTCTCACGAGGATAATTTGGTGTCTACATCCTAATTATACCTGAATGACTAAGCCTAAGCCAATTTGATAAGGCACACATACTTTTATACTAATATATGTAGTTTAATACTGTAGTTTGATTGGCTGCATATATATAAATTTAATATAAACCCCCCTAATGTGTAAGGATCGATTTGTGAGAAATATTTCAGAAATACAGTCCACTTAACAACATAAAAATTGCTATCGAAATATATAAATTAACATCAATATAAATTTTATATAAATTCATATAAATTAAATAAATATAATTCTCACAGCTTGGTTTCCACAACTCTCAGGTGGCAGTGATTATACCTGGTGCGCTCTCAGGTGGCAGTGATTACACCTAGTGCACCCTCAGGTGGCAGTGATTACAAATGGTGCACTCTCAGGTGGCAGTGATTAAACATGGTGCACTCTCAGGTGGCAGTGATTAAGCCTGGTGCACTCTCAGGTGGCAGTGATTACACCTGGTGCACTCTCAGGTTGCAGTGATTACACCTGGTGCACTCAGGTTGCAGTGATTACACCGTGTGCACGTTAGGCGACAGTGATTACACCTGGTGCACGCTAGGCGACAGTGATTACACCTGGTGCACTCTCAGGTGACAGTGATTACACCTTGTTCACTCTCATGTGTAAGTGATTGCACCTGGTGCACTCACATGTGGCAGTGATTACACCTGGTGCACTCCCAGGTGGCAGTGATTACACCTGGTGCGCTCTAAGGTGGCAGTGATTTCACCTGGTACACTCTCAGGTGGCAGTGATTCCACTTGGTGCGCTCTCAGGTGGCAGTGATTACACCTGAAGCACTCACAGATGGCAGTGATTACACCTGGTGCACTCTCAGGTGGCAGTGACAATACCTAGTGCACTCTCAGGCGACAGTGAATACACATGGTGCACTCACAGATGGCAGTGATTACACCTAGTGCACTCCCAAGAGGCAGTGATTACATCTGGTGTACTCGCAGGTGGCAGTGATTACACCTGGTGCACTCTCAGGTGGCAGTGATTACACCTGGTGCACTCACAGGTGACAGTGATTATTCTGGTGCACTCGCAGGTGGCAGTGATTACACCTGGTGCACTCTCAGGTGGCAGTGATTACACCTGTGGACTCTCAGGTAGCAGTGATTACACATGGTTCACTCTCAGGTGGCAGTGATTATACCTGGTGCACTCACCCGTGGCAGGGATTACACCTAGTGCACTCACAGGTGGCAGTGATTACACATGGTGCACTCTCAGGTGACAGTGATTAAACATGGTGCACTCACAGGTGACAGTGATTACACGTGGTTCACTCCCAGGTGTCAGTGATTACACCTGGTGCACTCTCAGGCGACAGTGTTTACACCTGGTACACTCACAGGAGGCAGTGTTTGCACCTGGTGCACTCTCAGGTGGCAGTGATTACACCTGGTGCACTCTCAGGTGGCAGTGATTATGCCTGGTGCCCCTCCCAGGTGGCAGTGATTACACCTGGTGCACTCTCAGGTGGCAGTGATTACACCTGGTGCACTCTCAGGTGGCAGTGATTACACCTGGTGCACTCTCAGGTGGCAGTGATTACACCTGGTGCACTCACAGGTGGCAGTGATTACACCTGGTGCACTCACAGGTGGCAGTGATTACACCTGATGCACTCACAGGTGGCAGTGATTACACCTGGTGCACTCACAGGTGGCAGTGATTACACCTGGTGCACTCACAGGTGGCAGTGATTACACTTGGTGCACTCTCAGGTGGCAGTGATTACACCTGGTGCACTCTCAGGTGGCAGTGATTACACCTGGTGCACTCACAGGTGGCAGTGATTACACCTGATGCACTCACAGGTGGCAGTGATTACACCTGGTGCACTCACAGGTGGCAGTGATTACACCTGGTGCACTCACAGGAGGCAGTGATTAATCTTGGTGCACTCTCAGGTGGCAGCGATTAATCTTGGTGCACTCTCCGGTAGCAGTGATTACACCTGATGCACTCACAGGTGGCAGTGATTACACTTGGTGCACTCTCAGGTGGCAGCGATTAATCTTGGTGCACTCTCAGGTGGCAGCGATTAATCTTGGTGCACTCTCCGGTAGCAGTGATTACACCTGATGCACTCACAGGTGGCAGTGATTACACCTGGTGCACTCACAGGTGGCAGTGATTACACCTGGTGCACTCACAGGTGGCAGTGATTACACCTGGTGCACTCTCAGGAGGCAGTGATTACACCTGGTGCACTCACAGGTGGCAGTGATTACACCTGGTGCACTCACAGGAGGCAGTGATTACACCTGGTGCACTCACAGGTGGCAGTGATTACACCTGAGGCACTCACAGGAGGCAGTGATTACACCTGAGGCACTCACAAGTGGCAGTGATTACACCTGAGGCACTCACAAGTGGCAGTGATTACACTTGAAATCCCGCCGACAGTTTTTAGCCGTATGTCTACCGAGATATGCTCTCGACACGTTTACTGACATCTACTCGTCAGACGGCTACTGTTATCAACCCACCACATGTCTACTGAGATCTACTCACCAGACGGCTACTGATATTAACCCACCACATTTCTACCGAGATCTACTCACCAGACGGATACTGAGATCTACTCACGAGATGTCTACTGACCTCAACTCACCACATGTCTACTGAGATCAACTCATCAGATATGAACTGAGATCAAATCAACAGATATCTACTGATATCTAATATCCACATATCTACTGAGATCTAATATCCAGATATCTACTGAGATCTAATATCCAGATATCTACTGAGATCTACTCGCCAGATGACGTCTAAGATCAACTCACTAGATGTCTACTGAAATCTACTTACGTAAAATATAATGAGATCTACTCACGAGAGACGTATAATGAGATCTACTTACCAGTCGTCCACACCATCAATCAGTAATACAAATTGTTCCGTGCGCCTTTCAGGCTCTTGTAACATTTGATATCATGTATCAGTCACAGCCTTTGGACGTTACCTTTCCCGGACAGGTGCTGGAGCTCGCCTCCCGCCGCCTCTGCTTCCTCCTCTCCTCACTATTCTCTGCTATAATCCGTTTTGGTTCTGCATATTCATTATATTTTCATGAACCCTAAACACTGTTGCTTTGTCTGGCTGATGTGCATATGTGTGTACCAGCTAATTGTGCTTGTAGGTGAAGGTTTAGCCCCCTGAGCTCAAGCTCTTTAGCTATGTAATGATTTTTCTGGCACGTTCATTTCTTATACATGTGCATTACGTTTGCCCTCAGTATGATCCTATTTATCTTTGGAAGAACGCTAATAGGTTTTGGAAACACTATGGCCTTTAGTTTCCTATTTAATTGATATCTAGAGCAATTGTTATCAACTTCCGTATGAGCTTTAATTGCATGTTACCTTTCCTATAGTTTTCATTGACAACTGGAATAACTTCATGTCGAAGGCCTAGCTAAAATCTAGACATACAACATTTACAATTATGGCTAAATGTCTCGACTAAGCATAAGTATGAGGAGAGGAAATTGGTGAGCGTTATAGAACTGTTATTTCTCATGCAGTAATAACCCAACAATTCGGCCTCAGCTCCCAATCCAGTTTGCACTGAATAACTGCGTAACTGCCTATCGTTCAAGGATATAATAAAAAAATATTAAAACAGCCAGCTAATTATAACAATTTATTAAAAAAAAGTATTAAGATGATAGAAGAAAAAAATTACATTTATTTTTGTAAATGTTTAAAGATTTTTTCAACTAAATAATCTCCTATGTATGCTTTGTTAAAACGTGTCAAGATTAAGATCGTCATCAAGCGTAATGGATGCCTTATTAATGTTTCAAAGGAATTGGTAAATTCTGCCGTGGTTACTAATTTTACTAGTAACTGACCTTTAAAACTTGAGGTCGATTAATTCCCAGTGGGGAGGTGGGCTGTGAAATTATCTTCCGCAGAGCATAATTATTCCCCATTAGACAAGGAAGCCTTGGTATATGCTATAAATATACCTCAGATTTTTTCTTCAACTCAGGAGAAATGCTCGAATGGACCATAAATTCATACTAGGATTGATTGCTAGACATAAAAAAAATACCAATGCTAGATTTTGACGTTGGGCATTGTATTGCCCCAATTTGAGTATAATTTAGAGTTTAAAAACCGGGTGAAAATAATGTAGTTGCGGACGTTTTAAGACGTTCTTCCTTGTTATAGAAGAGATGAATTCTAGTATTCCAGTGGAATATATTACTGCTTCGTGACTTTGCGTACTGCAAATGTAGGCCTTATAGAAGGTCACCTGCAACTCCAGCGCTGCCCCACATGCCACACCGAAGAGCCGCTTCATGATCTCGATGCGACGAACGTACAAGTCTTGGAGGCAGGCCACATTGTCAGACGAGGACCATCGAGCAAGGACCACACTCAGCCGGCCAGTGGACCGTGGCAACCGGGAGACCACGGCCCCAGAAACGCACCATTAGCTGGGCTGACAAGCGGATCCAGAAGCACATGACGACTCTTCTCCGGGGTTGAGGAAGAGGCCTTTCCTGTCACATATGCCAAGACGACAGTCCCTGTCTCTTCCAGAGAGCTTTCCACCTCCTGGAGTGTGACACTCTCTGCCACGAGGGTCATGTCATCGGCGAAAACAATAACAAGAGACAATGGAAGGCCAGGAGATCAGAGGGAACATATAAAAGTAGCGGGCTGAGGACCGCACCCTGTGAGACTCCACGGAAGATCGGGTGGAATGTGGAGATATCACCAACCACAGGTATCCGAAAAGAAGAGCCATAGTTCCGGAACCATCTCAGCATTGATCCCGAGAGTCCAACGCGGGTTAGGCTCCGGAGGATTGTAGAATGGGATGCCGTGTCAAGAGAACGCTGTAAATCGAAGAACGCTGCAAGAACAACCCGCCTCTGGTAGTTTATGTCCATTATACAGAGTTCCATGGAGAGTAGGCAGACAATTGTTCTCCTCCCCAGGATAAACCCACTGAAATCCTCCTTTATGGGGCCAAAGGTTTCCACCACCCACTGCAGCTATAGATAAATCAAGCATTTCAGCAAATTTTCAGAGACAAAGAAGCAAGCTGATGGGCCTGTAGGAACTCAGAACAGACATATCCCACCGAAGCCAGGGGGGGGAATTGGAGGAGACTGGCATTTCCACAGGTTAAGGAAGTTACCGTAGAACCCTTGGTTCCCTCTGAAGGAATACAAATAGGATACAGTCCATTCCCAGGAGTGCACCTCTGGGAGAGTGGCAGGACTTCCTTCAGCTCTCCAGGGTAAGTGGGTGATCAAGGCACCGATGACTATGACCTCTTGGGTTCTCCAGCCAACCGAGACTCTAGAGATAAGTGGGAAACGGAAAACTAAAACAGGAAAAATAAACCTGTCATTGGAAAATTTACATCAAATCATTATTCTCATTCATCATATTAACCACTCGACTGCACTCCTATTATATATGATGAGCCCCTGGCGTGTAGAATTAGTTTTTAACTGAAAACAGTGTGTTCCAGCGAGCAGTGTGCTCCAGCGAGCAGTGTGTTCCAGCGAGCAGTGTGCTCCAGCGAGCAGTGTGCTCCAGCGAGCAGTGTGTTCCAGCGAGCAGTGTGCTCCAGCGAGCAGTGTGTTCCAGCGAGCAGTGTGTTCCAGCGAGCAGTGTGTTCCAGCGAGCAGTGTGTTCCAGCGAGCAGTGTGCTCCAGCGAGCAGTGTGTTCCAGCGAGCAGTGTGTTCCAGCGAGCAGTGTGTTCCAGCGAGCAGTGTGTTCCAGCGAGCAGTGTGTTCCAGCGAGCAGTGTGCTCCAGCGAGCAGTGTGCTCCAG
This sequence comes from Procambarus virginalis, assembly GCA_020271785.1. Taxonomy (NCBI): domain Eukaryota; kingdom Metazoa; phylum Arthropoda; class Malacostraca; order Decapoda; family Cambaridae; genus Procambarus; species Procambarus virginalis. Next base: position 16,608,080 of record WNGS01142304.1, on the reverse strand, counting down.
CGAGCAGTGTGTTCCAGCGTGCAGTGTGTTCCAGCGAGCAGTGTGTTCCAGCGAGCAGTGTGTTCCAGCGAGCAGTGTGTTCCAGCGAGCAGTGTGTTCCAGCGAGCAGTGTGCTCCAGCGAGCAGTGTGTTCCAGCGAGCAGTGTGTGCTCCAGCGAGCAGTGTGTTCCAGCGAGCAGTGTGTTCCAGCGAGCAGTGTGTTCCAGCGAGCAGTGTGTTCCAGCGAGCAGTGTGCTCCAGCGAGCAGTGTGTTCCAGCGAGCAGTGTGTTCCAGCGAGCAGTGTGTTCCAGCGAGCAGTGTGTTCCAGCGAGCAGTGTGTTCCAGAGAGCAGTGTGCTAAAGCGAGCAGTGTGCTCCAGCGAGCAGTGTGTTCCAGCGAACAGTGTGTTCCAGCGAGCAGTGTGTTCCAGCGAGCAGTGTGCTCCAGCGAGCAGTGTGCTCCAGCGAGCAGTGTGTTCCAGCGTGCAGTGTGTTCCAGCGAGCAGTGTGTTCCAGCGACCAGTGTGTTCCAGCGAGCAGTGTGTTCCAGCGAGCAGTGTGTTCCAGCGAGCAGTGTGCTCCAGCGAGCAGTGTGCTCCAGCGAGCAGTGTGTTCCAGCGAGCAGTGTGTTCCAGCTAGCAGTGTGTTCCAGCGAGCAGTGTGTTCCAGCGAGCAGTGTGTTCCAGCGAGCAGTGTGCTCCAGCGAGCAGTGTGTTCCAGCAAGCAGTGTGCTCCAGCGAGCAGTGTGTTCCAGCGAGCAGTGTGTTCCAGTGAGTAGTGTGTTCCAGCGAGCAGTGTGTTCCAGCGAGCATTGTGCTCCAGCGAGCAGTGTGCTCCAGCGAGCAGTGTGTTCCAGCGATCAGTGTGCTCCAGCGAGCAGTGTGCTCCAGCGAGCAGTGTGTTCCAGCGAGCAGTGTACCCCAGCGAGCAGTGTGTTCCAGCGAGCAGTGTGCTCCAGCGAGCAGTGTGTTCCAGCGAGCAGTGTGTTCCAGCGAGCAGTGTGTTCCAGCGAGCAGTGTGTTCCAGCGAGCAGTGTTTTCCAGCGAGCATTGTGTTCCAGCGAGCAGTGTGTTCCAGCGAGCAGTGTGTTCCAGCGAGCAGTGTGTTCCAGCGAGCAGTGTGTTCCAGCGAGCAGTGTGCTCTAGCGAGCATTGTGTTCCAGCGAGCAGTGTGTTCCAGCGAGCAGTGTGTTCCAGCGAGCAGTGTGTTCCAGCGAGCAGTGTGTTCCAGCGAGCAGTGTGCTCCAGCGAGCAGTGTGCTCCAGCGAGCAGTGTGCTCCAGCGAGCAGTGTGTTCCAGCGAGCAGTGTGCTCCAGCGAGCAGTGTGTTCCAGCGAGCAGTGTGTTCCAGCGAGCAGTGTGCTCCAGCGAGCAGTGTGCTCCAGCGAGCAGTGTGTTCCAGCGAGCAGTGTGCTCCTGCGAGCAGTGTGTTCCAGCGAGCAGTGTGCTCCAGCGAGCAGTGTGTTCCAGCGAGCAGTGTGTTCCAGCGAGCAGTGTGTTCCAGCGAGCAGTGTGTTCCAGCGAGCAGTGTGCTCCAGCGAGCAGTGTGTTCCAGCGAGCAGTGTGTTCCAGCGAGCAGTGTGTTCCAACGACATACAGTTGCAAGGTCATAAAGTGAAATTCATGTGGATTCCATCTCATGTTTGAATAGTGCGCAACGAGATGGCGGATGACCTGGCCAAACACGCCATACCAAAACCACAAGTATCTAATATATGTAAACGACCTTGCAGAGGGTATAGACTCATTCCTCTCAATGTTTACTGATGATGCAAAAATTATGAGAGGAATCAATACAGCTGAACATAGACAGAGACTACAGGACGACCTGGACAAACTGAAGGAATGTTCTAGTAAATGGCTACCAAAGTTCAACTTAGGAAAGTGTAAAGTATTGAAATTAGGCGAAGGGAGAAGAGGCTGAACACAAGGTACTATCTGGTAGGTGAAATCCTGCAAGAGTCGAATTGAGAGAAAGATCTGAGTGTTGATATCACATCGAACCTGTCCCCATAAGCCAAAATCAAAAGGATGTCATCAGCGTCATATGCTAGATTGGCCAACATAAGAACTGGCTTGAGAAACTTGTGTAAAGAATCGTTCAGAACCTTGCATACCACTTATGTCAGACCAATCCTGGAGTATGCAGCTACAGCCTGGAGTCCATACCCAGTTAAACACAAGACAAAGTTAGAGAAGATTCAGAGGTATACCTAAGCAGTCTTAGGACTGAGAAGTATGAGCTACGAGGAACGGCTAAAGGAGCTAAACCTCACGTCTCTTGAAGACAGATGAATAATGGTACACATGATAACCACCTACACAATTCTCAGGGGAACTGACAGGGTTGGATAAAGACAAACTATTTAGCATGGGTGGAACATGAACAAGGGGGACACAGGTGGAAATTTTGTACCCAAATGAGCCACAGAAGGGAAGGGAACTATCAAGGGGAAAGCGCCAAGCCATTACGACAATATAGTACTTGGTAGGGGTTAGGATTAGGATTTGGGATGGGATGGAGCAGGGAAGGAATGGTGCCCAACCACTTATGGACGATCGGGGATTGAAAATGAGCCACAGAGACATTAGAAATAATTTCTTCGGTGTCAGAGTAGTTAACAAATGGAATGCATTAAAAGGGGCTATGAGTTCCAAATATGGCAAAAATATGCAATAAATGAAAACTAGTTCGATTTCAATCAAACTTTTTTAACGAGTTGTACATAAAAAGGGTTTCATCTGGTCCAAGTCTCAGCACCGTAGCATAAATAGGAAAGGAAGAAAAAAAATAGTGAATTATGTGTCAACATTTTTTAAAAATGGTCAAAAATTAACATCAAACACAAGTGTCAACTGAAATCATGTCTATGACACTCAGCTATCACAATAGCATATAATAAAAATATTTAATAATTAGTTTATAAACAAATTTGTTAAAAAATATGATTTTTTTATTTGTGTTTATCGGGCGATTTGCATGAAACGTATACACCTGCAACCCGTCCTCGAAAATTCGTATAGTCAATATTGACTGATTAAATACGTGTATAGGTGACATACTAAACATAATAGATACCCTTAAAAAGCTTCATAGAAAGAACCGACCTTACCTAACCTTGTTAGTATGTTAAGATAAGCATCTTATTGCTTCGTAATTACAATTGTTACTTATTCCTATTATAGGAATAGGTTAAGTAACAATTGTAATTACGAAGCAATAAGATGCTTATCTTAACATACTAACAAGGTTAGGTAAGGTAGGTGTTTTCTATGAAGCTTTTTAAGGGTATCTATTATGTTTAGTATATCACCTATGCACGTATTTAATAAGTCAATATTGACTATACGAATTTGCGAGGACGGGTTGCAACACCTGACTGCACGTAAGCCTATCTGTAAGGGTGCCAATTTTGGAGGAAATTGGTTGAAGTCAACCTCAACCACAGATGGCAGCACCTTAGACTTTAGTTTTTAATGATTAATTTTTCAAGTAACATAAATGGAGTCCCTACTCTTTCATTTATATTCAATTTACATGAAACTAACACCTTACATGTAAAGTTTGTCTCTAAAATCTGATGCCAGCACTTTTTCCTAGGTTCATTTATTGATTTTATAATAGTAATAAACATGATATATTTGGACAATTTTTGGAGGGAACTTGCCCTGCTCTTTGATCATAACTATTGTATTAGTAAAACTAAACATATTTTGGAAAATCCGCGGCATCAGATCCTTTATTATATGCTACTGTGTCAGAAAATTGTCATAGAATTATTATATTTGAAACTTATGGTTGTAGGGACTTACTTAAAATGTGTAATATTCGTTGAAAAAAAATATCTCCCTTTCTATTTAGGCTGCAGTACTGAAACTTGGAACAATTGCAGCCCTTTTCATATACAACTAGTCAAAAAACATTTGTTGACATTGAATAAAGTTTAAAAAACTAACTCTTGGCTCCTTAAGCAGTGATGTGGTGGAGGCTGACTCCATATACAGTTTCAAATGTAGATATGACAGAACCCCGTAGTCTCAAAATTTGTACACTAGTTGATTGACAGTTGAGAGGCGGGACCAAAAAGTCAAAGCCCAACCGCCGCAAGCACAACTAGGTGAGTACAAGTTGACGTTGAACGTGTCTTAACAATGAGACAAACAAGAAGCATAATTAGAAATATTTAGGCACAAGCAGAATTGGCGAGGAGAGGTATAATGTATGAGGGAAGCCAAACCATGCAACACTACATGTGTGTGAGTCAAAACACCCATTTCACTTATGGTAAAAGCAGAAATTCTTGGAGTGACTCTGTACACATGCGGCTCAGGGTTGGGTACATATATTACTTGGAATATGGAATAAGTGTTAATAATAATGAAAAAGGTAAACTATGTGATACGTTAAGGACTCACACCCTCACCCACTGTTATTTTGATTGCCCGTTTTTAATATATATAAACACACTTATGTCTAAGTTATAATATTATAACTGTGCTAAATTGTCCGAATGCCTGTTGCAAATTGCCTACGTACCTAGTCAAAAAAGTATGTTTGTGTACGTCTGGTAACATACTGCATGTGTGTAAAGGAAGAAATGTATATGTTTATCACTCAGAATGCTCGGTAATATGTTTATTGTTTGTGATGTGTGTCTATATATATATGAACATGTTGTACTGAACGGGGTGAGAATAGTCTGAGCTACCTCAAACTTTTTTGTGTATTTATACCTCAATAAACTTATTTAAATTTAAATTTAAATTTCAAAAGTAAAGGTTAGTTTCCTAGGGAACCATGCATTTACTAAGAGATATTCTGGACCATCAACACCATTGTCACCCATTGAATGCCCATTGACATTCCACAAGACGAAGTGGGAGTTGCTCTTTAATACGTGGAGAATCTTGAACAACTGTTCTCATATTCAACTCAGTAAGCCTATACTATATATTACACTATACGCAACTCAGCCTCACCCTCCCACGTCGCTTCCTGGCCGTCTTTATCAGGGAAGTCAGCACATGGATCTCTGCTCAGGATATCTCCGACGTTCATAATATCATCGACGCCGAGAACGCTACAATGATGACAAAAAGCATAGTTATCATCGGCTGCGAGGAAAACGAACGTCCAACCATGAAACTCATCTTCACCACGGTAGCTGCGGCGAACCACGATACCACTTACTGGATCAAACACTTTGGTATCAAGATTCCACTGGCTCAAGTGAAGAAGGAACGTTCCTACGATCCATAGAGTGCTTCAAATGCTAAGAGTGCACTCACTTCTCCAAAAAGCGCCCACATCAAGCCGCAAAGTGCAGTATCTGCGCTCAGAACCACCACTAAATCTTCACGGCTGACTTCCAATGATGACTACTCTGCGACTGAGAACGTACTGCGGTTTTACCTCTCTACCCATACAGACAAGAAACAATCAAGCAAATGGCAAAAGTAAAGAGAGCCTCCACCTCCACCGACGACGCCGCCACCACCAACTCCACTGCACACACCAGCCAATCAGGAGCCTTCTTTGCCTTAACAGGCAAAGGCCCCAACCTCCCTGACATCCCAGCCTTCCCAATGGGGGACCAATGCTCAACCAGCGACCCTGCCTCCACCGATAACCCCACAACCTTTCTCTGCAAATGAGGGCGTTATTCCTGCCGTGATCAAGCTGTCCTGAACTGTCAAACCTCCTCGTTTCCCATCCACATCATCTTCCAAAATCTCGACTATTCCTTCTTCCTCCCTCATCAGTTGCCCTGCTCTTTGATCATGAAACTATAACACGTCTTAATAAAGATGTAAACGAGAGGGGCAAAGTTAACCCCAGGTTTAATAGAGAGTGCACAGAAACAGAGAAGAGGACCAAGAAATCAAGGGGAAATGTACAGAGATCTAGAAACAGAGGAAAAGAGATGCACTAAAGAGAGCTTGAAATTAATCCATAAAGGTCAGAAGGGAAGCTTAGAGACAATTTGTAAAAAAAATACAGCAAAGGCCAAGGATCAACAAAAGCGGTTTTATAGCATTTAAGGAGGGAAAAATAGCAATCCTAAAAAATAGTAGGATTTTATAGCATCCTCTCATGAAAAAAATGACATGATGGTGTGTGAGGAACTCAACAAGACATTTCAGGTCACTACAAAAGAACCAACGTGGAGACCAGAGCTGAGGGATGAAAGGCCAAAGGAAACACTGGATGACATGGTAGTCACTGTAGAAGATGTTAAGAAGACCTGAAGGAAATAGATATAGCAAAAGCAAATTGACCAGATGTTATCACGACGGCTATCGAAGGAGGCCAAAGAGGTGCTGTGACACCTGCTATTTGCTGTTTTCAATAAAACACTTGAGATCGGGAAACTCCTAGAATTCTGGAGGCAGACAAAAGTAGTCCCACAATTCAACAAAGCTGACAGACATAAGTACTAAACTACAGACCAGTGTCACTGACAAGTATTCTCTGTAAAGTGCTGGAGAGAATAGTCAGGTCGTGAATAGTGGACTATCCAGAGAGGATAAATTTTGTAACATATCGTCGGCATGTTTTAGGTGTGCGGACTTACCTTCTCCGACAGTAAAGAAAGTAGTTATCATAAGAAGGCACCAAGCCGGGAAGCTATGTACCTTCAATAAATTAAATAGAAAAAGACAAAATATATATAATGCTAGACAAGGTTTCAAACGCACTTTACACTAAACCTTGAGCACACTGCTCCTGGTACTTCAACAGTACCACTTAAGAAAGTCACCTGGTTAGCCTTCATTCCTAATGAGATATTTCTATTAACTGTACAAATACACAAACATCAGTTTGCTTGCTGTCGTCTACCACGAACAGCCGCGGTTAAAAATATCTTTCATTGCTAGGGGAAGGGGTGCTATACATACCAATCCTGTGTTACACAGGAACAAAGGGTTCCTGTGTAACACATTGTGCAATAAACACTATCAATTCATTCGAGATCACAAATACAATCCCTGCGAGGGTGTCGACGAAATACAGGCAGACTTCGTCAAGGCAAGACCCTTGAGAATATGTCTCCTGAAGGAAGAAAAGAACCAGACAAATCCTCATCTGCTACCCAGGACCTCTCATCTCTGATCTGAGAGTTATGAATACTGTGTACAGGACCTTAGAATTGGTTCCCTAGGAGATGATAACAAGTTCGGAATTTCCTTAAAGCGCTCTTCTTCATTAACTTGCATTTGCATGGTACGCTGTCACCAATCACCATCACAGTTCAAAAAATCATCAGCGTCACCAAGCGCAATGCGTGAGACACTGGGGGAATGTGCGCGGGCAAGTCCCCAACCACCGCCGTCCCGCCCCAGGAGACCACCCAGATATAAGGGCAGCGTCCACCGTGGCATCAGTCACATCATTCTGGCGGCCACTCTGTGGTGCTGGCGGGTAAGACTAATATACTGGTATTATGTTTATAATGAAAGTATTGTCTAGTAACTAGTAGGGATCAGTGATATTCTGATTGTTTCACATTAGAGCACAAGTCTAGTATTATTAACACTTTTTTCCCAGCATATGAGAGAGAGAGAGAGAAGATGAGTCGCAAGTCAGGTATCTTCTGTCTACTGCTCTTGGCAACCCATGTCGGTGCCTTCATCAGCGCACTCAGAGGTAAGTGAATGTTGTTGATGTGCAACATGATTCCCAGGTGAGTGGTGTGAAGCAGGAGAGGTCTGTGAACCACAGGTGAGTGGGGTGAGGCAGGAGAGGACTGTGAACCACGGGTGAGTGGGGTGAAGCAGGAGAGGTCTGTGAACCACAGGTGAGTGGGGTGAGGCAGGAGAGGTCTGTGAACCACAGGTGAGTGGGGTGAGGCAGGAGAGGACTGTGAACCACAGGTGAGTGGTGTGAAGCAGGAGAGGTCTGTGAACCACGGGTGAGTGGGGTGAAGCAGGAGAGGTCTGTGAACCACAGGTGAGTGGGGTGAGGCAGGAGAGGTCTGTGAACCACAGGTGAGTGGGGTGAAGCAGGAGAGGACTGTGAACCACAGGTGAGTGGGGTGAAGCAGGAGGGGACTGGGAACCACAGGTGAGTGGGGTGAGGCAGGAGGGGACTGGGAACCACGGGTGAGTGGGGTGAAGCAGGAGAGGACTGTGAACCGCAGGTGAGTGGGGTGAGGCAGGAGGGGACTGGGAACCACGGGTGAGTGGGGTGAAGCAGGAGAGGACTGTGAACCGCAGGTGAGTGGGGTGAGGCAGGAGGGGACTGGGAACCACGGGTGAGTGGGGTGAGGCAGGATAGGACTGTGAACCACGGGTGAGTGGGGTGAGGCAGGAGGGGACTGTGAACCACAGGTGAGTGGGGTGAGGCAGGAGAGGACTGTGAACCGCAGGTGAGTGGGGTGAGGTCCCAGCCAACAATTTTGCCCCAACTTACCTGGAAAGTATTTGAAAGCAGTGGCAACGTTTCTTATCACATAAAGGATACATTATTGTGTGGAGTCGTCAATAGGTTGCAACAACTTACTGCACAACGTTGGATAAACAATATTTGAGATTTGCTACAAAATTTGTGGCAACCTTAAATGATGAATAAAAGTAGTTTACGTGATTGATGGTATATTAACGAATGCAAAAATATATACAAAATATATTTCTACATTTAGTAGAAATAAAACAGGATGGGCATAATAAAGGTGGCTCCAGTTTTTTAATTCTTTATTTTCGTTTAATGGAGAACCCATGGTGGTGGTGGAGGTTGTTGGTGGGTTGTGATTGGTGGCAGTGGTGGTCATTGGTTGTGGTTGGTGGCAGTGGTTGGTGATTGTTGTGGTTGATGGTAGTGGTGGCTGGTTGTGGTTGCTGGTGGTTGATGGTTGTATTTGCTGGTTGTAGTTGTCTTTGGTGGTAGTGGTGGTTTTGGTTGGTGGTAGGGATGATTGTCGTGGTTGATGTTCTGATGGTTGATGGCTGTGGTGGTTGATGGTTGTGGTGGTTGATTGCAGTGATGATTGATTGTAGTGCTGGTTGGTGGTAGTAGTTGATTATTGTGGTTGGTGATATAAGGGAGAATAAGGAAGGAGGAGGAAGAATAAGGAAGGGGGAAGAATCAGGCAGGGACGAGAAGGCAGATTAAGGTAGGGGACAGAATAAGGAAGAATAAGATAGGCAGGAAGGAGAAGGAAGAATAAGATAGGCAGGAAGGAGAAGGAAGAATAAGATAGGCAGGAAGGAGAAGGAAGAATAAGATAGGCAGGAAGGAGAAGGAAGAATAAGATAGGCAGGAAGGAGAAGGAAGAATAAGATAGGCAGGAAGGAAGGGTGGCTGTAGTGTGGGGGAAGTGGAGTGGTGGTGTGGAGTAGTGGTGTGGAGTGGTGGTGGTGGTGGTAGAGGTGGTGTGGGTGGTGGTGGTGGAGGGGTGGTAGTGGTGGTGGAGGGGCAGTGTGGGTGTTGATAGTGGAGGGGCAGTGTGGGTGTTGATGGTGGAGGGGCAGTGTGGGTGTTGATGGTGGAGGGGCAGTGTGGGTGTTGATGGTGGAGGGGCAGTGTGGGTGTTCATGGTAGAGTGGTAGTGTGGAGTTGATAGCAGAGGGGCGGTGTGGGTTGGAGGGGTAGTGTGTGTCGGAATTTCAACACAAAATTACTAACCCCTAACATACCAAGCCAAAATGGTTATGTTACAACATACGAATAATATTAATCCACAAATAATCACGAAATAATCATTATGGGAATCAAGTATTGTGGCTTTTCAGAGAAGAAGGGATATTGCCAAATAAGTATTTTGAGTTCTTGTTTTACCAAGGTCGGTAATGATGTAGTTACACGATACACGCTAGATGGAGTTGAGATTGCGACGATCGGATTATGAAAGGGATCTGGGAGTTATGATAAGTAAGAATTTAAAACTCAAAAATCAATGCGTAAATGTTTGTAATAAGGCAAATAGGACATTGGGATTTATTTATCGAACCATTAGTAATAAGACACCTGAAGTTGTTCTGTATCTTGATCTTGTTAGGCTCCATTTAGATTATGCAGTTCAGTTTTGGTCATGATACTATAGGACGGATATAAATTCACTAGACGCGTCCAGTGTAGAATGACTAAGTTAATCAAATTAGGAAGCTGCCATGTGAAGAAAGATTGACAAAGCTCAAATTACATTCTCTAGAAAGGCGAGGAATTATGGAGTCATGATAGAGGTGTACAAGTGGATGAATGGGCTTAACAAGGGAATATTAATAGGGTATTAAAAGTATCAACACAGACAGAACACGAAATAATGGGTATGAATTAGATGAGTTTAGATTTAGGAAAGATCTCGGTATATACTGGATCAGTAAGAGGGTTGTTGATTTGTAGAACTAATTACTGCATAACATAATCCCTTGATGGTTTCCAGTGAGGTAAGACATATATATGAACGAGATTGGAAGGATATATATGAGCTGCCTCGTATGGACCAATAAGCCTTTTTACAGTTAATTACATTCTTATGATCTCATTAGTGACTGGCAGTGGTGGTGAGTTGTGAGTGACAGTGGTGATAAGTTGTGAGTGGCAGTAGAGGTGAGTTGTGAGTGACAGTGGTGGTGACTTGTGAGTGGCAGTGGTGGTGAGTGGTGAGTGACAGTGGTGGAGAGTTGTGTGTGACAGTGGTGGTGAGTGACAGTGGTGGAGAGTTGTGAGTGGCAGTGGTGGAGAGTTGTGAGTGACAGTGGTGGAGAGTTGTGAGTGGCAGTGGATGTGAGTTGTGAGTGACAGTGGTAGAGAGATGTGAGATGCAGTGGTGGAAAGTGGTTAGTGTCAGTGGTGGAGAGTTGTGAGTGGCAGTAGTGGAGAGTTGTGAGTGGCAGTGGTGGAGAGTGATTAGTGGCAGTGGTGGAGAGCTGTGAATGGCAGTGGTGGAGAGTTGTGAGTGACAGTGGTGGTGAGTTGTAGGTGACAGTGGTGGAGAGTTGTGAGTGGCAGTGGTGGAGAGTTGTGAGTGGCAGTGGTGGAGAGTTGTGAGTGACAGTGGTGGAGAGTTGTGAGTAGCAATGGTGGAGAGTTGTGAGTGACAGTGGTAGAGAGTGGTGAGTTGCAGTGGTGGAGAGTGGTGAATGGCAGTGGTGGAGAGATGTGAGTGGCAGTGGTGAAGAGTTGTGAGTGGCAGTGGTGGAGAGATGTGAGTGGCAGTGGTAGAGAGTTGTGAGTGGCAGTGGTGGAGAGATTGTGAGTGGCAGTGGTGGAGAGATGTGAGTGGCAGTGGTGGAGAGTTGTGAGTGGCAGTGGTGGAGAGATGTGAGTGGCAGTGGTAGAGAGTTGTGAGTGGCAGTGGTGGAGATGTGAGTGGCAGTGGTGGAGAGATGTGAGTGGCAGTGGTGGAGAGTGGTGAGTGGCACTGATGGAGAGTGGTGAGTGGCAGTGGTGGTCGTCGGGCACCGGTCTTCCAGGAGACGCACAAGGGCGAGGCATCCAATCAGGTACCCCATATATAAACCCCATTAATTTCTGTACCCAAACAGTCGACGAGCACCACGGGCCCGGACGCACCCTGTCGTCCAAAGTGGGGCCCAAACACTACGACCAAGAGACCACGCCCTCGTCGGCCGCGATCAGAGGGGAGAGGTCCACACTAGGGGGTTTCACACAGGGAGGCGCTCCGGGCACCGCATAGGCCTTCATACTGGCCTGTGCACGAGGCTTCTCACGGGGCTGCACACTGGAGAGGACCCGCAGAGGAAAAAGACGCGTTAGGGCCCCTGCCACTGGGCACAGGAGCAGAGGCACCCTGGCGCACATCCTTCCTTATGACCACAACGATGTCCCGTTCGGAAGGAGCAACCTCCCACCATAGGGAGCCAACAGCATTAGGTGTAGAGGGCGACTCAGGAGGCAGCACACATCACCGCCAACCTCAGCGGGACACGCCGGATCAATGTACTCCCCCACCTCCCTACAAGGCACACCACGAAGGGGAGACGTACTCGGGACCCGCCTCGAGCGCTTGGGAAGAGGTTACCGGTCATCCGAGCTGTCACCCTCATCATTCTGTAACACATCACAACTCTCCGACAGACGCACCTTCAAAACCCGGCGCCTGAGAACTGCAGCCTCCACGGCCAGGGTTACCGAACCACAAACCGCAGGAGACATCTCGCCGCGGATATGCAAAGAGACAGGAGACGCCACATGCAGGGGCGGCGGGGGCGGCCGGGGCAGGGACATCGGAGGCGGAGAAGCCAGCGCAGCAGCTCCAAATCCCACGTCAACATCCACACTACCACCCAGCACTGGGGCAGAACCCGGCAGGGAATCATTACACGGCCCAGTACTTGGAGGCAGGTCCAGGGCCGACAGCGGGGGATAATCCTCCTCCCGGAAGAGGTTAACAGGTGTGACCGGAGCTCCTCACACCCCGTGGCTAGGTAACCGGTGGGCCGCACCAGAAACATGTCCGAGGTTGCTCCGCGCGAAAAACACGAAACGGGAACCCCAAAAGCATGATAGAGGACGGTACAGGATCCCAAGGCGCATGATAGAGGACGGTACAGGATCCCAGAGGCGCATGGCAAGAGTGCGGATCCAGGATCCCCTTCCATCTCCAGGTAGGGACGGCATTCATCCATTCATGCTGGACCCGCCCAAGTAGGGCAAAGTATCGACGTATGAGATCCTCAGGGAACTCAAGGGCATCCATGCACTGCTACATACGTCGTTGTTCCACAACGGTCAGAGGGGGGGGATGGTCACCGACCCACCATCTCCAAGAAGAGGAAGGAGCGCCCATGATAGCACGTGACGAGATCTTGATAAATCACCGTGGAGCCGATCTTGACAATCGCCCGCCGTCCGGTAAGCAGCTGCACCCCACACGCAGACTCTACAGGGACCACGGAGCATATCAATCAACACCACCTCCACCGCGTGGTAAGAAGCAATCCCAGAAAAATTCCAGGCTAATACAGGCCTGCTGGTGACAGGGGGCACAGGCCCCACCCATGATTGCAGACAGTCACGGCTCCAGGGGCCCCTCAACAAAAACACGGGACACAAGCCACATCAGCAGCGACACCCGGTGCTCACTCCACGCCGGATTGACAACAATCAGGATTGGGTGGTTATAAATAGGAGCTGCCTCACATGGACCAATAGTTCTCCAGCTTTACCTTTTATTCTTATGTTCTTATGAGAGTAGTGAGTTGCAGTTTAAGGCAGTGAAGAGTTTTTTTCTTTTTATTGATAAAGCACATTAATATGCATAAAAACAGTCTGGCAAACCGCACAAGCAGTGAACCTTAAAGCATAAAACAAAACATGAAAACAACAGAGAAAGGATACACAAAACCAAAAAACAAAACAAGCATACACCAGGAAACATAAAATAAAAACACAATGATATGGAAAAAAATAACAATTACAAATTTAGGTACACAAGCTAGCCAGAAGGGCCACACAAATAAGACAAATAGCAAATAC
>WNGS01142304.1:16539596-16551639 GCA_020271785.1 Procambarus virginalis | reverse complement strand
TATATATATATAATATATAGTATATATATATATATATATATATATATATATATATATATATATATATATATTGTGACGGTAACGAGTTGGAAATGGTGGTCGGCAGTCTTCCAACTAGCAGGTGTCAGTGCTGGGCCACATATAATATATAAAAAAAAGAAAAGGAAAAAAAAGAGAAAAAAAGAATGACTGCGTGATTGGTAATCTGTGGTAAGGTTGGAAATATAAAAGACAATAATAAAAAATGGATTTTAATAACAATAAAAAACACAAATTGAAACAAATGCAAAATCTTGGCTTACTGGTAAAAGTGTCAAGTTGAAAAAATATACATAAACATGAAAATAGATTACGTTAATGGGGAGGAGAATTGACATACAAAAGTAAATAAAATATGAATGCTGGAATATATGCACTAACTATAAACCTCTATTTGACCACACAAGGTGAGTCACTTAGGAGTTCATAGCTTGAGAGCACACAATATTCTGGCTGGCAGAAACGCAAGGGACTCCAACAATAACTGGCGAGGACTTGTGATTGTCGAGGAGCCAGAGTGGAGTGTTGGTTGGCGGCCAATGAGGAAGCTGGATGGCTGCAAGTCGCTAGTTAGGCAGTTGAAGGGTTCGGCGCGTCGACCAGGTGCGTGCAGCAGGTGTTGGAGTGGGGGGAGGAGGGAGTTGCTGATACGTGTGGCTATCTTAATATGTACGTTTAGCCACTACAAAACGTATCTTGTATATTGATGAGGACGGGATGAGTCACAGAAATAGCAGGCTAAATCTCTGATAAGAGATTATCGTCACAATATTATATATATATATATATATATATATATATATATATATATATATATATATATATATATATATATATATATATATATATATATATATGCATTTGGGTGAGGTGACATGTTCAATGGTTTGGGGTGAGGTGAGAACAAACACTATATATATATATAAATGCTTTTCATTCTTTCTTTCTAGAGATAATATGTTTTCTTTTTACAGATTCTACACTGGTGTGCATAGACTTGGTATCCACCAGTGCTGAGAGCGACAGTGAGACGGACACAGCCAGCACAGCAGAGCTGTCATTACCCTTACTCGGCTCGCAGCCGTCAGCTCACGGGGAGGGAGGGACTCGTTCACGCGCTCACTCAATTTCCCATTCCTCCCCCAGCCCCATACCTCAATCTATCAGCAGCAGCGGCTCGGCCATCAGCAGCAGCTGCAACAACAGCAGTAGCAGTATCGAGAGCACTACCGTTAACAGCATCACAGTCCGTGAGAATAGCCTTGACTCAGACGACAGCTCAGCAGACCTTGACCTTGTCTCGTCAGCGTCTGACAATTCTGACTGGCTAGCTCCGTCTGGCGTAATAGCTGACCGTGCAGTCTCGCCCATTCATCTCGGAGGGGGTAGTGGTATCACCAAGCCCTCTTCCATCACCTCCACCAGCCCTCTCTCCCTCTCCCCCACCTGCAGTAGAAATTCAACCTCAGCTGCTGGATCGAATTGATAACTGTAATGGCGGGTTTGTTCGGCTTTCATTCTCCATACCAGAGCATGTTAACACCTCCCCAGGACTCTATCTGAGAACATACAGTGAATTTTTCGTTAATGAGATTCGATCCCTTTTCTCCCCACAATACCCATCACTCCTAATTTACCCAGACATCACTCTAATTATGAGGAATTTAAATGTACAACAAGACGGTGAGGAGGAGAATCTATTGTATCCTATAAATAATGATGGCTTTCCCATACGTGGGGAGGGGCGAACAGTAACTCGAGAGGAAGTAGATACACCTATTAATTGTTGGGCTGACGAATTGACAGGGAAAATATCCCAGTACCTGGAAGAGAAGGAGGGGTCCAATGTCTTGGTTGAGCGGCTCACCGGGTTTTACATTAACTGTGGTCAGATTGAACACCTGATAAGATTAGGCTCGCATATAGACTATCCTGAAGGCTTGCGCGGAAAAAAATTGGTTTTCAATCCAGAGGGAGAGGCTGATATTTGCCTTATGCAGTGTGTTGCTGCTTATAAATGTTTAGCCAAGGGGATGCATTTAGATAATATTCGTAAACGGTGTGGAGAAGCGAGATGGTGTCTCAGACACATTAATTGGCCAGCCGATGTCAATTCTGCAGTTACATTCAAGGATATTCACAAGGTAGAGAAAATTAATAAAGTCAGTATATTCATCTATTCACTAGAAAGAGATGAAAATGCTAGACGACAACGACACTACATTACACTAGCTAGGAAGGGAAGAGGGGGATATACAGATGTCATACCATTGCTGATGTTGGAAGCTCAACACTTAGTATTAATTAAGGATTTCAACCAATATGTGTGCAATATTAACTCCCATCTCGAAAAGTTCCCTTCACACAACAGCTTTTGTCATTGTTGTTTGATATCACTCCCACAAGATCGTATGCAGGCTCATGAAAGTACATCCAAAGTACATCAGACTCTCAAATTTTACCCACCAGAGAGGAAGGTTACTTTCCGTAACTACGGACGGGGATATGGTCCTAGTCACAAGTGCTTTTATGACTTTGAGTGCATGTTAGGCCGCTCGAACCCTAAGGGAATGATAGAAACTCGTCACAACGCAGTGGCGTATGCGTACATCATCACTGACAGACAGATGAATATTGTTGAGAATTACACCTATTTGGGTAAAGATGCGGTCAATCACTTTGTAAGCACGCTAGAAGCATCATGGGCTACAATCAAGAAGGGGTTAGTATCCTATGGTTTCACATATCGTAGCAACAGCTGGCGATATTTGAGACAAAAACAGCCTGTGAACTCTGTGATGAACCTTTTAACGGGGATGATGTAATCAAAGTCCGGCATCACGACCACACAATAAGATTCCACAATTATCAAGCAGCTTACTGTGATAGATGTAATTTGCTGTGTATAAATTCATACAAGTTCCTATATACTTTTTCCCACAATGCTTCCTATGATTTAGGAGTAATCCTAGACGAGATGAGAGATAGACCAGGAAGTGAAATAGATATATTAGCTAGGGATGGATTTAAATTTATGAAAGTTGATGTGAACAACTTAAGATTTTTGGATAGTTTAGCCCTTTTCAACGGCTCGCTAGGAAGAATAGCCAAGGATCATATTGATAGTGGGAAACCTACCACATTCACTTTGGCTATATTAAAAGGGGTAAATAAAGCGGCCATCCCAAAACTGCTGAAGGGTAAACAATCATTCTGCTATGATTATTTATCCTCTATGAGTGTTTTAGATGAACCACACCTTCCTTCTCGCGATAAGTTTTACAATACACTAAAGACGAAGAGTTGTCAGAAAAAGATTATAAACAAGCCTCAGAATTTTTTTATTTGGCTAAATGTCGCAACATAGGGGAGTATCTACTCCTTTACCTCAAAGTGGACACAGGTTTTCTAGCTGATGTGTTCACAGTCTGGCAAGATACCATGCTTGCTCTCTACAAATTAGACATTTCCCATTACATTTCTTTACCCTCATTTGCTTGGGATGCATTCTTGCTTAAATCGAAAGTTGAACTTGATGTTGTGTCAGACCCATTGTTATATGATTTACTTCGTCGGAATCTCCGAGGTGGGTTAACCAGTGTGACGAGACAGTACACGAATGTGGAGAACCAGCATACAGGCTTAGATCTAGGGGAAGATAGCAGCTACATCATTTACCTCGATTTTAATAGTCTTTATGGGGCGTGTATGACTGAACTGCTCCCTCGTGGCGGGATTCGGAAACTGACACACAATGAGCGTGACGTGCTGCTAGAGCGAGGCTTGGAGAATATCCCTTGTGATGGCCCAAGGGATATTGGGTGTTGTGTGATACACTGCAGGTCCGACCGGAGGTAGCTAGGTATACGGATGAACTGTCCTTAGTTCTTTCGCATACTTGCATTACCGAGGATCACATTTCACCCTTCAGTAAGAATATTCTTACAGAAGAAAGTCGCGTCTGCCTAAAAACAACACTAAATTAATTGCTTCTCACCTTCCTCAGAAAGATTAACTCGTTAGTTTGGACTTGTTACAGTTACTCATACGCACTGGATTAGAAGTAGCTAAAGTTCACATCTACGAATTCGAGCAGGAGAGCTACCTTAAAGACTTCATTGAAACCAATGTTCGTGAATGTGCCAGTACCAAATGCGTGATAAAAAATAAAGGCTTTCAAATTCGTATCAAACTCTATATATGGAAAGAGTCTCACAGATGTATCCAAATATGGGAACAAACACTATTTGGTCACAGATCGTAGACATTTCCTGAAACATGCTCGAAACCCATTCTTCAAGCAGAGTCATTTGTTAAGTAAGGATCGTGTGATATGTACTATCAAGCAGAAGTCTCTCCTAGCCAACACTCGTATGTATCTGGGTTATCATATACTTCAAATTGCTAAGAGGCGTCTCTATGAGTTCTGGTATGATGCTGTCAAACCCACGTATGACGATAAAGCGAGTCTGTTATATACCGACACAGACTCTTTCATCATTAAACTTGACTGTCAGGATGTGTTTGAAGAGTTGAATAAGTCTCCTCTCTTCGACTGCATGGATTTTAGTAGTTTTAATGACACACATTTATCCTACTTCTGTGTCAACTAAGAAACAGATATTAACCAGCAAACGAGGAGGCAGTATTTTATCCATTATTTTGCCGATTGCAGCTAGTTTAATTACACGGTTGTTCAGTAAGTAAAGTAAAATGAAAGCCTTTTACCTCGTACCACGTAAAATAGTGGAAACCGGAAAGCTACACACAGCCCTGCTTACCCCACTGTGAAAGCTGCTGCACAACATCTTACTGTCAAACCTCCTCAGTTACATACCAACCCTTCCATAAAACATTTAATAGATTTGAAATTGAAAGTGCGAGATCATGAATATGCAAAATCCTTGCTAAACCATTATGATGCTAGTGGAATCGTTCGTTGGGATCTGAATGGAAATGTATTGGCTCCAATATCTGGCATACATATAATTAACGACATTATACATAAAATGACTGTGCTTAAATCTGTTTTTTTACCGGATAAATTGCCCATTGTTCAACTGTTTTTCAATCTAACTTCTACACCACGAGATTTATTCCGTAATACTACGGCAAGCAATCAAGTGTCTGAGGCTCCATCTGTTAAGAGAAAGGCAACTGCGAAGATTGATCCTCACAGTAAAAATAATGCTTCCTGGATCGTATATTTACAGGTGAGTGCATATAAATGTGTATGTAATGTGTAACTAGCTTTACTTGGGAAAAAGCCGTCTAAGGAGACAGAGTGATAGACACTCACGTGATATACGCCACCAGCGTATCAGATATGCATTTATTCCCAAATAACTTCCCCGCATCGTTCCAAAATCGATTGTTTAACCAGCTAGAATTAAATCCCAGGAGAAGTTATGAAATGTGTCTACAAAAATTACTCCTCCCCACTTCCCATTACGTTATTAAGCGTGATAATCCTGAGGCCTATATACGTGTAGGCGTTACGTATGAGAAAGTGGGCGAGGGGAGATACATGCATTCAAACTATTTATTATCATCTGATGTTTTAGCCGGAACTATAAAAGAAATTAATACCACGATTAATACAGAAATAGAGGCCATATTTTCAAGTAATGCTAAACTGAGTTTTTTAGGAAAGTCATTAAAACAATTTTCAGCTAAATACGGAACGCATTTTATTAAATATGATTCTTCCTCCAATCGAAACGAGTTCACTACTGTGATTAGTGAGAAGAATATTAGCTCTGCAACGGGGCATAAAAACATCAGTAGAGTCACAATGTCATTTGCGACAGCTTTTGGGAAAGTGGTGGGCTTAGTTCCAGAAATTGAATATGACATATTCGCAAAACGTCAGTATGCCTCGAGTGTAGTTGACACATGTTTATTCCCACCAATGCCTAGAGGAGGAGTTGATATTCTTTGTGTTTATTGTGATAAAATCTCTTCTACTAGATATGGGAACCAGTCTGTAAATATTTTGGATGTAATCTCCCTAAATGGAAGTGATAACAGCAACAATAAAAAACTATATGTGCGTCTTAACACCAACATGATAGACAGCGTCAGCATTACTATTAGGGATCAAGATGGTAACCCAATACATTTTGATGAACGTGGGTGTACCATAGCAGTCTTGCATGTATGTCCCGTTGCAGGAGATACATAACACCTACGCTTTCCCTCCACTCCTCATTCGTCTGAAACAAGCGGAGAAATGCGTGTCCACTTTATTCCCCCTTCTGTTGAGGAATTATACATTCTGTTAACCCCTCCTAGAGGTGGGGGGACTGATGATATACGGATTTTCAACAGCAGTAGGTGTTATACGCGTGGAGGGGGAATACTTTCCTTTTTAAGCAGGATAGCGCGTCGAGCAGCGCCCTTTATCATGAGAACACTGGCTCCGGCTGCGCTTAGCTTGGGGCAGAATGTATTAGACGACATTAATAATGACAAACAAACTTTCAAACAATCTCGTAAGAAACGCGGAGTTGAAACATTGAAAGGAATGGGGAAGCAAATGATAGGCGGAAGAGTGCAGAAAAAGAATAAACAAACCAAAAAATTAGTAAACATCAAACGTTTTACTAAAGCGAAATATAATGATGTGATGTCATAAATTCTTCTCACTCGACTGGTGTTGTCTAAAGAGTGAACATGGCCGAATATAATGCTCTTGGCCTGCAGGTGCCATTAGAACACTATACCGCCGCTGTTAGTGAAGCCTTTCCTAAAGTATTTTCCCCTCGATTGGTAGAATCAACAATTGCAAGCAGACAAACAGTGGATGTATTACCTGTCAATTCAGGGGTCAATAATAAGTTTACAGATACCTATCTGGAATTCATCATCAAGGGGGTGAATGGGCAACTGGTGGATTTATCATCTATAGCTTTGGAGTTGTCTATTGATCTAACCAAAGAAGATGGAACAACACCTTTAGGAGATGCTAAAAACATCTCGTTAGTGAATGGATTATCGCAAACTCTATTCAAATTCGCTATTGTGTATTTAAACCAAACAGTTGTTGAAACCAGCTCATTATTCTCATTCTGGTCGTACTTAAAGTTATTATCTACGATTTTTGGGTGTAAGGTTAGCCGCTATGAAAAATGGCACAGTTTTTCAATCGTGTCGATCCTGGTAAAATTAAAGCTGGTTATTTCACTAATGCCTCGGCTGAGGAGAAGCAACGGATGACTGATATGAATACGAGTGGCGTGAATACTTGTTTTAAACTAATGTTGGATGTCACATCAGTTAGTGAATACGTTTTGGATAATGTGGACATTAGGGTGCGGCTCGAACTTCAACCCGATAAATGGCTTATACTCAGCGATAATGAACACGCTAATTTTAAATACAATATCAAGTCTATACGTCTATGGGGGGATCGGGTATTGCCTTACCCTGAAGGATTAATAGCCGTTAATAAAGCCATGGTGCAGAAGAACTCTCCTATTACGTATACTTTTAATAAAACTTTATACAAAACGTATATATTGGGCACAGGTCAGCACTCGATAACCATGGACCAACCGTGGGGACTGTTATACCAGAATATTTATATATGATCATCCTTGATATGGAGGCTGTGTCTGGTGCATATAATCGCAACCCGCTTTATTTGGAAAACTGTGAACTGAGTAAAGTATTAATATCGCAAAATAAGACTAATATTGTCAATATTGGGTTCGACTTCGCTCATAACTGTGCCAAGTTGTATTACACAGCATTGCAAGCTTTAGGCTTCTATAAATACAATATATTGTCTTATGATACATATGTGAATGGTGGAACCATAGTAGCCTTTAATTTACAACCTGAGGATATAGATGACACAATCCCGATTGAAAAAAGTGGCAATCTACGAATTGCTTTGGAATTTAAACGCGGTGTGGCTAGAAATAAAGTCATTGTAGTTTACGGGTATACAACAGGTGTGATCAGCATTAACGCAGATCGTCGCGTTATTTGCGATACGCGAGAATAAATATTAATATGAATTGTTTGGAAATAAATGAGGCTATCAGAAGTAATTTAGGTGGTAAGGTAAACTATCTACGATGTTTCCTAGCTGATGACGTAAGGAAAATACTGACAAAAATACATAAAAAAAGGGCCTGTGGTGTTCATAATCATCACTCTGGAGTCTGGTTCTCGTAATAAAATGGGACGTTGGATAACATGTAAATAAGGATGAAGGTAGAAGCGAGATAGTTATACTAGACAGCTATGCTAATCCAGCAATAGGATCTTATTCAACATATTTCAAAGAGTTTATATCCTACTTCCAAGACTATGCCCTATATATTATGAAGAAAAGGATTCAATCCCTGAATAGTTACTTCTGTGGGAATTACGCCGTTCATTTTGCCTATCATTTTTCCAGACTAAGCTTAGAGGCAGCCCTGCTTCACTTTGATGAAGCATTTATATATGGTCAATTTCGCAAGAATGATGAAAAAGTGTTGAAATTCAGTTATGCTCAGATGAAAATGCCTGTGTGTAAGCAAACATGCTGCTTAAACGGTACTGATGCTGAGTGTGAAACGTTGTGTGACGAAGTTGGCTATGATGATAGTGCGGTGAGTAATACTTTATGTTAGGATTGAATGATGAACATAATAATGCCTGTATTTATTTTTACAACATTGACAACAAAAACTTATAACCTTTTTCCCTTTCTACAGATTGTCTGGTTGACTAGAGTGCTGGGAAGGTTCGATGGACTCAACGAAAGCCTTTCCCCATCCGTCTGCTAGCTAAACCACCAAGAAGAAGTATTATTATTATTATTATTATTATTATTATTATTATTATTATTATTATTATTATTATTATTATTATTATTATTATTATTATTATTATTATCATCATTATCGTTGTAAATCGCTTGAGTGTTTAATAAAAGAAATAAATTTATATAATGTGTTTACTTTTCCCTCGTTTATTACTCTTAAAAAAAATGCTATTTGGGCAAAGAATGATGATGCTGTTGCCATGTTGTTCACTGCCACTCACAACTCTCCACCACTGCCACCCACAACTCTCCACCACTGCCTCTCACCACTCTCCACCACTGCCACTCACATCTCTCTACCGCTGCCACTCACAATTTTCCACCACTGCCACTCACAACTCTCGACCACTGCCACTCACAATTTTTCACCACTGCCACTCACAACTCTCCACCACTGCCACTCACAACTCTCCACCACTGCCACTCACAACTCTCCACCACTGCCACTCACAATTTTCCACCACTGCCACTCACATTTCTCCACCACTGCCACTCACAACTCTCCACCACTGCCACTCACAACTCTCTTCCACTGCCACTCACAACTCTCCACTACTGCCACTCACAACTCTCCACCACTGCCACTCACATTTCTCCACCACTGCCACTCACAACTCTCCACCACTGCCACTCACATTTCTCCACCACTGCCACTCACAATTCTCCACCACTGCCACCCACATTTCTCCACCACTGCCACTCACAACTCTCCACCACTGCCACTCACATTTCTCCACCACTGCCACTCACAACTCTCTTCCACTGCCACTCACAACTCTCCACCACTGCCACTCACAACTCTCCACCACTGCCACTCACATTTCTCCACCACTGCCTCTCACAACTCTCCACCACTGCCACTCACAACTCTCTTCCACTGCCACTCACAACTCTCCACCACTGCCACTCACAACTCTCTTCCACTGCCACTCACAACTCTCTTCCACTGCCACTTACATCTCTCCACCACTGCCACTCACAACTCTCTTCCACTGCCACTCACCACCCTACACCACTTCCACTCACCACTCTCCACCACTGCCACCCACAACTCTCCACCACTGCCACTCACAACTCTCCACCACTGCTACTCACAATTTTCCACCACTGCCACCCACAACTCACCACCACTGCCACTCACAACTCACCACCACTGCCACTCTTTTTCAGTGTCAGAGTAGTTAACGGATGGAATGCATTAGCCAGTGATGTGGTGGAGGCTGACTCCATACACAGTTTCAAGTGTAGATATGATAGAGCCCAGTAGGCTCAGGAATCTGTACACCAGTTGATTGACAGTTGAGAGGCTGGACCAAAGAGCCAAAGCTCAACCCCCGCAAGCACAAATAGTGAGTACAAATAGGTGAGTAATCGCAATTTTTCCACCACTGCCACTCACAACTCTCACCACTGTCACTCACAACTCTCCACCACTGCACTCACATTTCTCCACCACTGCCACTCTCAACTCTCCACCACTGCCACTCACAACTCTCCACCACTGCCACTTACCACTTTCCTCCACTGCCACTCACAACTCTCCTCCACTGCCACCCACAACTCTCCACCACTGCACTCACAACTTTCTTCCACTGCCACTCACCATCCTACACCACTGCCGCTCACAACTCTCCACCACTGCCACTCACAACTCTCCACCACTGCCACCCACAACTCTCCACCACTGCCACTCACAACTCTCCACCACTGCCACCCACAACTCTCCCACTGCCACTCACAACACTCCACCACTGCCACTCACAACCTCCACCACTGCCACTCACCACTTTCCCACCACTGCCACTCACAACTTTCCACGACTGCCACTCACAACTCTCCATCACTGCCACTCACAACTCTCCACCACTGCCACTCACCACTCTCCACCACTGCCACTCACCACTCTCCATCACCGCCACTCACCACTCTCATCCACTGCCTCTCACCACTCTCCTCCACTGCTACTCACCCCTCTCCCTAACTGCCCACACCACTCTCCAACACTGCCACTCACAACTTTCCTCCACTGCAACTCACAACTCTCCAGCACTGCCACTCACCACTCCCCACCACTGCCACTCACAACTCTTCACTACTGCCACTCATCATTCTCCTCCACTGCCCCTCACTACTCTCCACCACTGCCACTCACAACTCCACCACTGCCACTCACCACTCCACCACTGCCACTCACCACTCCACCACTGCCACTCAGCACTCTCCACCACTGCCACTCACAAACTCTCCACCACTACCACTCACAACTCTCCACCACTGCCACTCATAAACTCTCCACAACTGCCACTCACAACTCTCTACCACTGCCACTCACAACTCTCCACCACTGCCACTCACAACCCTCCACCACTACCACTCACAGCTCTCCACCACTGACACTCACAACTCTCCACCACTGACACTCACAACTCTCCACCACTGCCACTCACAACTCTCACCACTACCACTCACAACTCTCCATCGCTGCCACTCACAACTCTTCACTACTGCCACTCACCACTCTCCTCCACTGTCCCTCACCACTCTCACCACTGCCACTCACCACTCTCCACAACTAACTCTCAACACTCTCCGCCACTACCACTCACCACTCCACCACTGCTTCTCACCATTCTATAACACTGCCTCTCACAACTCTCCACCACTGCCACTCATAACTCTCCACCACTGCAACTCACAACTCTCCTCCACTGCCTCTCACAATTCTCCACCACTGCCACTTACCCCACGCCAACACTGCCACTCTCAACTCTCAACCACTGCCACTCACAACTATCCACCACTGCCACGCACAACTCTCCACCACTACCACTCACAACTCTCCACAACTGCCACTCACAACTCTCTACCACTGCCACTTACCCCACGCCAACACTGCGACTCACAACTCTCCACCACTACTACTCACAACTCTCCACCACTGCCACTCAAACTCTCCCCACTGCCACTTACCCTACGAATACACTGCGACTTACAACTCTCCACCACTGCGACTCACAACTCTCCACCACTACCACTCACAACTTTCCACCACTGCCACTCACAACTCTCCACCACTGACACTCACAACTCTCCACCACTGCCACTTACCCCACGCCAACACTGCCACTCACAACTCTCCACCACTGCCACTCACAACTCTCCACCACTGCCACTCACAAACTC
>WNGS01142304.1:16516831-16538392 GCA_020271785.1 Procambarus virginalis | reverse complement strand
CAACTGCAGCACACTACTTTTCACCACTGCCACTAAGCATTCTCAAACTCTGCCACTCACCATTCCCCACCACTGTTTCATCACTTTCCACCACTTCCACTCACTGTTCACTACCACTGCTACTCACCACTCTCCTCCAGTGCCACTCACAAATTTACCCCACTGCCCCCCAACTGCCACTCATCACTCTCCACCACTGCTTCTCAGCCCTCTCCACGACCACCACTCACCCTACTCCACCACTGCCTCACCCCTCTCCACCACTGTCAATCACCACTCTCCACCACTGATACTAACCACTTTCCACCAACTGCCTCATCACTCTTCACCACTACCACTCACCGTTCACAACACACTGCTACACACCCCCTCTCGACCACTGCCCCTCACCACTCTCCACCACTGCTTTTCACAATTATCCACCACTACCACTCTACACCACTGCTACTCACCACTCTCCTCCACTTCCACCCACAAATTTCCACCACTGCCCCCCAACTGCCACTCACTACCTCCACCACTGCTACTCAGCCCTCTCCACCACTACCACTCACCCTACTCCACCACTGCCTCACCCCTCTCCACCCTGATCTCACCACTTTCCACCATTGCCTCACCACTCATCACTACTTCCACTCACCGTTCACCACCATTGCTACACACCCCTCTCCACCACTGTCACTCCTCCTCACTCCACCACTGCCTCACCACTCTCACTACTGGCAACCACTGCCACTCACCCTCTCCACCAATGCCACTCATCATCTTCACCACTGACACTCACCACCACTGCCACTCACCCCTCTCCACCACTGCCACTCACAATTATCTACCACTGCCACTCACCACTCTCCACCACTGTCACTCACCACTCTCCAATACTGCCACTCACCACTCTCTACCACCATCACTCTTCATTCTCCACCATTGTCATTCACCACTCTCCACCACCGCCATTCACAATTCTCCACACAACAACTCTCCACCACTGCAACTCACCAGTCTCCACCACTGCAACTCACCAGTCTCCACCACTGCCTCACCACTGCTCCTCACCACTGCTACTCACCATCACTGCCAATCTACTGCCACTCATCGCGCTCAACCAATGCCTAACAACTACCAGTCGCTACTCTCCAGAACTGTTCTCACCACTCTTCAACACTGCCTCACCACTGCCATTCACCCCACTCCACCTTTGAGTCACCACGTTCACCACTGCCTTACCACTGCCTCACAACTCACCACTGCCACTCACAACTCTCCACCACTGCCACTCACAACTCTCCACCACTGTCACTCACAACTCTTCACTACTGTCACTGAACACCTCCATCACTGCCAAACTACTTCCACTGATCACTCTGTACCAATGCCTCACAACTACAACTTGCCACTCTCCACAACTGTCACTCACACCACTCCACCATTTCCTGACCACTCTCCATCACTGCCACTCACTACTCTCCACCATTCTCCACCACTGCATCACCACTCTCCCACCACCGCCTCACCACTCTCCACCACTGCCTCACCATTCTCACCACTGCCACTCTCAACAACTGTCTCACCATTCTTCACCACTGCCACTCACCACTCTATACCACTGCTACTCACCACTCTCCACCACTCCCACTCACCATCTCCACCACTGCCACTCACAACTCTCCCCCCATAAGAACATAAGAATGAAGGTTCCTGCAGTAGGCCTATTGACTCATACGAGGCATCTCCTATTTATATCCATTCAATCTCATTCATATATTTGCTAATCTCGCTTGAAACCATCAAGGGATCCTACTTATATTATGTGATAATTGGTTATCACAAAACAGAAGTAATTGGTTAAATGCGGTAATTAGTTCCACAAATCAACAAACTGCTACCGAACCCATTTACCCAGATCTTTCCTAAATTTAAACTTATCTAATTTATACCCATTATTTTGAGTTCTGTTTTGTGTTGATACTTTTAATACCCTATTAATATCCCCTTTGCTAAGCCCATTCATCCACTTTTACACCTCTATCATGTCACCCATAATTCTTTGCCATTCCAGAAAATGTAATTAAATTTGTCAGTTTTTCTTCATATGACACGTTTCTAATTTGCAGGATTGACTTAGTCATCCTACACTGGAGCGTCTAGCGATTTATCTATATTCTATATTATCGTGAACAAAAACTGAACTGAAAAAACCAAATGGGGCCTAACAAGAGCACGATTATTTGCAGAACAACACATTATTACTAACTTATTAGTTAGTAATAAGTTAAGTAATAACTTAGTATAAGTTAGGAGTCTTATTACTAACAGTTTAATAAATAAATCCTAGTGTCTTATTTGCCTTACTGTGAACATTTATGCATTGATTTTTTAGGTTTTAAATTCTTACTTATCATAATTCCCAGATCCCTTATGCAATCCGACTTCTCAATCTCAACCTTTCAAAACCCTATTTAGATCGTCTTGAAGTGATTGAGAGACTCTTCCCGTGTTTATTTTCCCTCCGATTTTGTTTATCATAGTGCTTCCCAAACCTGAATCTCTATCATTTATATATATTATGAATAAAAGAGATCCCAGGCAGAGCCTTGAGACACTTCACTCACAACATTTTCCCACTCTGATTTAACCCCATTTATACTAACTCTTTGTTTCCTTTGGTATAGCCATGTCCTAATCGAACATATAGGACCCCCAATACCATGAACGTCTAACTTTTTAATAAGTCTTACAGATAGCACTGTATCAAAAGCTTTGCTAAAGTCAAGGTACACAACATCACAAATCTACCCCACTCAACTGCCTCAACTATGCAAGAATACAATGATAGCAAATTTGTTAAACAGGAACGGCCATTTGTAAAACCATGTTGTGAATCATTTATTAATTTATGTTTTTTAAGATGAATACGAATGGTATTTACAATTTCTGGATTGAAGTAACTTTCTCACAATAGACGATAAGCTAAGTCTCCGGCTATCTTCACCAGTCTCCGTGGTGTAGTGGTAAGACACTCGCCTGGCGTTACGTGAGCGCTTTGTCATGGGTTCGTATCCTGGCTAGGGAGTATTTACTGGGGGCAAATCCTTAACTGTAGCCTCTGTTTAACTCAAGAGTAAAATGTGTACTTGGTTTAACAACGATTCTTCGCGGTGGGGATCGTATTTCAGGGACCTGCCCAAAACTCTACACGTACTAGTGGCTGTACAAGAATGTAACAACTCTTGTATATATCTCAAGTGACTGATAGTTTGATGCAAGTGATCTATCTCCTTTCTTGATAATTGGCACGACATTAGCAATCTCCAACACTGCCTCACCATTGCAACTCACCACTCTCCACCACTGCAATAATCTACCACTCACCACTCTCCACCACTGCTTCAGCAATGCAACTCACCACTCTAATAAGAACATAAGAATAAAGGTAAATGAAGGAGGACTATTGGCCCATACAAGGCAGCTGCTATTTATAACCACCCAATCCTGAGTTGTTGTCAATCTGGCGTGGAGTGAGGACCTGGGTGTCGCTG
Source organism: Procambarus virginalis (assembly GCA_020271785.1). Classification (NCBI taxonomy): domain Eukaryota; kingdom Metazoa; phylum Arthropoda; class Malacostraca; order Decapoda; family Cambaridae; genus Procambarus; species Procambarus virginalis. The sequence goes on along the minus strand of WNGS01142304.1, from coordinate 16,534,853 downwards.
CTGATGTGGCTTGTGTCCCGTGTTTTTGTTGAGGGGCCCCTGGAGCCGTGACTGTCTGCAATCATGGGTGGGGCCTGTGCCCCCTGTCACCAGGCAGGCCTGTATTGGCCTGGAATTTTCTGGGATTGCTTCTTACCACGCGGTGGAGGTGGTGTTGATTGATATGCTCCGTGTCCCTGTAGAGTCTGTGTGTGGGGTGCAGCTGCTTACCGGACGGCGGGCGATTGTCAAATTCGGCTCCCCGGTGATTTATCAAGATCTCGTCACGCGCTATGATGGGCGCTCGTTCCCTCTTCTTGGAGATGGTGGGTCGGTGACCATCCCCCCCTCTGACCGTTGTGGAACCACGACGTATGTAGTAGTGCATGGGATGCCCTTGAGTTCCCTGAGGATCTCATACGTCGATACTTTGCCCTACTTGGGCGGGTCCTACATGAAAGGATGAATGCCGTCCCTACCGGGAGATGGAAGGGGATCCTGGATCCGCACTCTCGCCATGCGCCTCTGGGATCCTGTACCGTCCTCTATCATGCTGTTGGGGGTTCCCGAATCGTGTTTTTCGCGCGGAGCAACCTCGGACATGTTTCTGGTGCGGCCCACCGGGTTACCTAGCCACGGGGTGTGAGGAGCTCCGGGTCACACCTGTTAACCTCTTCCTGGAGGAGGATTATCCCCCGCTGTCGGCCCTGGACCTGCCTCCAAGTACTGGGCCGTGTAATGATTCCCTGCCGGCTTCTGCCCCAGTGTTGGGTGGTAGTGTGGATGTTGACGTGGGGTTTGGGGCTGCTGCGCCGGCTTCTCCGCCTCCGATGTCCCTGCCCCTGCCGCCCCAGCCGCCCCTGCATGTGGCGTCTCCTGTCTCTTTGGATATCCGCGGCGAGATGTCTCCTGCGGTGTGTGGTTCGGTAACCCTGGCCGTGGAGGCTGCAGTTCTCAGGCGCCGGGTTTTGAAGGTGCGTCTGTCGGAGAGTTGTGATGTGTTACAGAATGATGAGGGTGACAGCTTGGATGACCGGCAGCCTCTTCCCAAGCGCTCGAGGCGGGTCCCGAGTACGTCTCCCCTTCATGGTGTGCCTTGGAGGGAGGTGGGGGAGTACGTTGATCCGGCGTGTCCCGCTGAGGTTGGCGGTGATGTGTGCTGCCTCCTGAGTCGCCCTCTACACCTAATGCTGTTGGATCCCTATGGTGGGAGGTTGCTCCTGCCGAGAGGGACATCGTTGTGGTCAAAAGGAAGGATGTGCGCCAGGGTGCCTCTGCTCCTGTGCCCAGTGGCGGGGGCCCTAACGCGTCTTTTTCCTCTGCGGGTCCTCCCCAGTGTGCAGCCCCGTGAGAAGCCTCGTGCACAGGCCAGTATGGAGGCCTATGCGGTGCCCGGCGTGCCTCCCTGTGCGAAACCCCCTAGTGTGGACCTCTCCCCTGTGATCGCGGCCGACGAGGGCGTGGTCTCTTGGTCGCAGTGTTTGGGCCCCACTTTGGACGACAGGGTGCATCCGGGCCCGTGGTGCTCGTCGACTGTTTGGGTACAGAAATTAATGGGGTTTAGATATGGGGTACCTGATTGGATGCCTCGCCCTTGTGCGTCTTCTGGAAGACCGGTGTCCGACGACGTCCAGATGGTTTGGGAGACGTACTGCTTGCGCTTCTCGGCACAGGCGTTTCCGGACAAGTATCGATAGTGCCTGAGTTTGTTTGTGTACTCCCTGTCTGTAATTTTGTTCCCATGTATGCGGTTCTCTGTGTGTTTGTCTACGTGTCAGGTTTTGCCCTGTTGGGCGGTGTGCTTGCTTGTGTGTTCCGTATGCATTTTTTTGGTTGTGCTGTGTTGTTTGTGTCTTGTGTGTGTGTTTTGTGTTCTGTTGCTTGTGTGGTTTCTGGGGCTGTTAGGTGTGTGCGTGTGTGTGTGTGTGTGTGTGTGCGTGCATGTGTGTTTACTGGTTCCTTCATGTTCCGGTACTTGTTTTGTTTTGTTTTTATTTTGTATGTGTGGGTGTCATTTCTTATGTTATTTCCCGGTCCCTGCATGTTCTGGTTATGAATTCATCTCTGTATTTGCTATTTGTCTTGTTTGTGTGGCCCTTCTGGCTAGCTTGTGTACCTAAATTTGTAATTGTTATTTTGTTCCATATCATTGTGTTTTTATTTTATGTTTCCTGGTGTATGCTTGTTTTGTTTTTTGGTTTTGTGTATCCTTCCTCTGTTGTTTTCATGTTTTGTTTTATGCTTTAAGGTTCACTGCTTGTGCGGTTTGCCAGACTGTTTTTATGCATATTTAATGTGCTTTATCAATAAAAAGAAAAAACTCTTCACTGCCTTAAACTGCAACTCACCACTCTCATAAGAACATAAGAATAAAGGTAAATGCGGGAGAACTATTGACCCATGTGAGGCAGCTCCTATTTATAACCACCCAATCCCACTCATATTTATGATCAACCCTGTACCGATCCAGTATCTGCCCAAGTCTTTCCTAAATCTAAACTTATCTAATTTACACCAATTGTTTAGTCTTCTGTCTTGTAATTATACTTTTATTTCCCTATTAATAATCTCTTCACTCTCCACCACTGCCACTCACCAATCTCCACCACTGCCACTCACCACTCTCCACCACTGCCACTCACCACTCTCCACCACTGCCACTCACCACTCTCCACCACTGCCACTCACCAATCTCTACCACTGTCACTCACCACTCTCCACCACTGCCACTCACCACTCTCCACCACTGCCACTCACAACTCTCCACCACTGCCACTCACAACTCTCCACCATTGCCACTCACAACTCTCCACCACTGCCACTCACCACTCTCCACCACTGCAACTCACCACTCTCCACCACTGCCACTCACATCTCTCCACCACTGCCACTCACATCTCTCCACCACTGCCACTCACAACTCTCTACCACTGCCACTCACAACTCTCCACCACTGCCACTCACAACTCTCCACCACTGCCACTCACATCTCTCCACCACTGCCACTCACAACTCTCCACCACTGCCACTCACATCTCTCTACCACTGCCACTCACAACTCTCCACCACTGCCACTCACAACTCTCCACCACTGCCACTCACATCTCTCCACCACTGCCATTCACCACTCTCCACCACTGCAACTCACCACTCTCTACCACTGTCACTCACAACTCTCCACCATTGCCACTCACAACTCTCCACCACTGCCACTCACAACTCACCACCACTGCCACTCACAACTCTCCACCACTGCCACTCACAACTCTCCACCACTGTCACTCACAACTCTCCACCACTGCCACTCACAACTCTCCACCACTGCCACTCACAACTCTCCACCACTGTCATCTACAACTCACCACCAATGTCACTCACAACTCTCCACCACTGCCACTCACAGCTCTCCACCACTGCCACTAACCACTCTCCACCACTGTCACTAACCACTTTCCACCACTGCCACTCACATCTCTCTACCACTGTCACTCACAACTCACATCCACTGCCACTCACAACTCTCCACCACTGCCACTCAGAACTCTCCACCACTGCCACTCACAACTCTCCACCACTGTCACTCACCACCACTGTCACACACAACTCTCCACCACTGTCACTCACCACCACTGCCACTCACAAGTCACCACCACTGTCACTCACAACTCACCTCCACTGCCACTCACAACTCATCACCACTGTCACTCACAACTCACCACCACTGCCAGTCACTAATGAGATCATAAGAATGTAATTAAGTGCAAGAGGCTTATTGGTCCATACGAGGCAGCTCATATATATCCTTCCAATCTCGTTCATATATATGCCTTACCTCACTGGAAACCATCAAGGGATTATGTTATGCAGTAATTGGTTCTACAAATCAACAACCCTCTTACCGATCCAGTATATACCGAGATCTTTCCTAAATCTAAACTCATCTAATTCATACCCATTATTTCGTGTTCTGTCTTGTGTTGATACTTTTAATACCCTATTAATATTCCCTTTGTTAAGCCCATTCATCCACTTGTACACCTCTATCATGACACCCATAATTCCTTGCCTTTCTAGAGAATGTAATTTGAGCTTTGTCAATCTTTCTTCATATGGCAGCTTCCTAATTTGATTAACTTAGTCATTCTACACTGGACGCGTCTAGTGAATTTATATCCGTCCTATAGTATCATGACCAAAACTGAACTGCATAATTTAAATGGAGCCTAACAAGATCAAGATACAGAACAACTTCAGGTGTCTTATTNTCCTCCTTCGTCCTGTCCCTCTGCAGGATACTTTTTTTGTATCCCTCCACATACTGCAGACGACTCTTCCTTTCGAGAATATCCTCCTTCGTGGCTTTCGTTTGTAAACACCACCTTTACAAGTCGGTTTTCTGTCCTTGTTGTACCATCCCAACAGAAACCCTTCTCAATGTTTTGTTCAGCTCCTTCCATCTGTAACCTCTTCAGTAGCCCATGTACTGCCTCTCTATCCTTGCTATTCCATTCTTGCCTGTTGGATCCTTCCTGTTCTTTGATACCTACAACTACCACTGATCTTTTTCTCTCCAGCAGCTGAGTGGTGCACCTTGCTGCTTCCTGTGAGGTAGCTGCTTGCATGGCTACCTCCCTCACTGTGTCCATTGCTTCTGAGCTCTTTCTCAGTCTTTCTGCAAATGTTTCAGGTACAGAGGCATTGCCTTCCAATGTAACATTCCCACCTTCCCTTTGGATGATAATCTGATGCTCGGTCTCTTTATTTTTCTCTGTGAGGGATTTGATCTCCTCCCTTGCTGATGTCAGCTCACTTTGCAGGTTGTTAATTGTAATCCTCATTTCATGTATCTCCCTCCTAAATTCCTCCAGATCTTGGGTTAACATTTCCTTCGTTTGGTCACTTTGACTATTCCCTGTGTCCCTGTTGTGTCCTCCTGCCATTTTGTCCCTTGTGAAGAGGAGTAAGATAAGAGTGAGAGAGAGAGAGAGAGAGAGAGAGAGAGAGAGAGAGAGAGAACGAGAGAGAGGGAGGGTGGTGTTGTGTGTATGTGTGTGTGATAGGGGTTAAGAGGAGTGGGTGAGGCGTTGTCTTCAGATTACAGCAGGTAAGAGAGGGGGTGGATTTTGAGTGAGGTTTTATCCCCTTTCCATGAAAGGTGTTAATCCTTTCTAGCCTGACTGAATGTATGTGTGTGTGTATATGTTTGTTTTTGTGTGTGCATGCGTGTGTGCTTGCAAACGTACGTGTGTGTGCTTGTGTTTACGGGGGTCCCATAAAATGTCAACCTCTACCCAAATGAGGCACTTTGATATTTTAAATGTATGTGATATACTGAACAAGAATTTGATAATGTTTTACCTCACTCTGTACACCTGAAGAATTGACCGGAGAGGGTACCTACCTGTCAGCCTCCTGCTCGCACAACCAGGTGAATAATTATGATGCTGATGACGAAGTGATCCGTCGTCACCTCCCACGTGGTGATTCACTAAACAAGTAGATTGATTATGGCTGTTCTTCTCTATCTAACACAAATCTCTGGAGTCAGTCACTGTATCGGTGTGTCTGTTGTTACAGTTCACCAATTCACTGTACCACTGATCACTTGACCCAATATGTAAACAAAGTCTCGTGGGCCCTCCCACATGGCCTGTCTGGTGAATTCACTGTTTAAACACAAAGTTCTAGTGATAGCACTGTATTTTTTCTTTTCTATTCGCGGCGGTTATACACTTTGTGATACCCCTAGATCTGTGATCTGTCACTGTAGCTTAATTACCCCAAAAATTTGGCGTTTATTAGCGCGTGACCCAGCGACCCTCCCTCCCTCCATGGCTGGCTGATGAACTGTGTGTGTGTGTGTGTGGTGTACTCACCTAGTGTACTCACCTAGTGTGCTTGCTGGGGTTTGAGCTCTGGCTCTTTGGTCCCGCCTCTCAACCGTCATCAACAGGTGTACAGTTTCCTGAGCCTATTGGGCTCTATCATATCTACACTTGAACTGTGTATGGAGTCAGCCTCCACCACATCGCTTCCTAATGCATTCCATTTGTCAACCACTCTGACACTAAAAAGTCTTTCTAATATCTCTGTGGCTCATTTGGGCACTCAGTTTCCACCTGTGTCCCTAGTGCGTGTGCCCTTGTGTTAAACAGCCTGTCTTTATCAACCTGTCGATTCCCCTGAGAATCTTAGAGAATGTGTGTGTGTGTGTGTGTGTGTGTGTGTGTGTGTGTGTGTATGTGTGTGTGCGTGTATGTGTGCATGTGTGCGTGTGTGTGTACGTGTATGTGTGCGTGTGTTAGATGTTAATACAATTCTTTCAAACAAAATAAGGAACATTATCTGATACCACCATGTCTGACAATTTGAAATTACAAAATGTTTTCCTAATCAGTTCACAAGTTACCGACGATGTCATGGAATTACATACATGAACATCCATAAGTTTTGTGCATGAATCTATGATCACAAGGTAATATTGTTATCCATAGGTCCAGCATATTCTATATGAAGTCTTAACCAGGGTTTTCCAGTGCATGGTCAGGAAAGTACTAGGGCTTAGGGATTCTGATAATTCATCAAGCAAATGTGACAATTCTTAGTTGCTTCAGCAATATCCTGGTTAATTTTTGGCCATCAAACCCAACTTATAGCTTCTTCTTTCATAGCATTTTTTACCATTATGGCCTACATGCAGTGGTTCCAAAATCTTACATCTCAGTTCCACAGGAACTACCACCCTATTCCCGTACAAGAGTACATCCTGGTGAATACTAAGGTCAGCCTTTACTGCAGTAATAAATTCTCATTCCAACCATATTTGACATATTTCATCAGCAGATTTATTTTGGGATCTCTGCTAGTTGTCTTCCTAATAGTCTTGAATTAAATATCCTCAAAAAATGGATTCCACCACGTCAACATATTCCACTAGAATATGGAATTCTGGAATTCAACTCTTCATTAATAAGCAATATACTTAATGCATCAGAAACTACATTATCCTTGGCTGGCTTAAATTTCAAATCATACTCAAACTGTGAAGTCAGCAATGCCCATCATTGAATTCTAGCAATGGCATTAACTGGAATTTGTTTACCCTTGCCAAACAATCCTAGCAGGGGTTTATGGTATGTCCTAGCAAGAAATTTCCAACCCAGCAGAAAGTACCTCAGTTTTTTATGGCATACACTAAAGCTAAGGCTTCTTTGTCTAATTGGGAACAATTCTGTTATGCAGGAGGTAATTTCTTGCTAGCAAAATAGACGACTTTTTCCTGACTATCTACTTCCTGTAATAACACACAGCCCATCCCTACTGGGGAAGCATGCCCCTCCAGTTTTAAATGGAGTTTACGAGTAAAATTAGTGAGCACTGGAGAATGTATCAATTCCTGCTTAATATTCCTGAAGGCCTTTTCCTCTCTTGCTGTCCACTTAAATCTAGCCCATTTTTTCAATAATTCATACAAGGGCGCTAATTTTGTCAACAAGTTTTTCACGAACTTACAAAAATATTTTCCCATCCCTACAAAAGCCTATACTTCCCTCACTGACGTTAGGGCTGGGGCGTCTACTATAGCAGCTACATTTCTGTGAGAAGGAGTAAAGCCCTTACCTGAAATATGGTACCCCCCCAGGTATTCAATGGTATTGGTCTTCAATGCTGTTTTACCCATTATTAATCTTCACACTGTGCTCCTGCAAAATATTCAAAACCCGTTCTAATCTGGTATCATGCTCTTCCTTATTCTCCCCGCATACAATAATGTCATCTAAAAAGCTAGCCATATCCTCAATTTTTAGGATGAATGAGCGTGGAATGACAAATTAAATCCTTCAAATTAGAAACCTGTCATATGAAGAAAGATTGACGAAGCTTAATTACATTCTTTAGAAAGGCGAAGAACTAGGGATGACATGTTAAAGGTGTACAAGTGGATGAATGGGCATAACAAAGGGGATATTAATAAGGTATTAAAAGTATCAACATAAAACAGAACACGAAACAATGAGTTTAAATTGAATAAGTTTAGATTTAGGAAAGACCTGGGTAAATGCTTGTTCAGTAACAGGGTTTTTGATTTGTGGAACCAAATACTGCGTAACTTGGTGAATGTGGGGTCCCCTGATTGTTTCAAACATAAGTTGGACATGTATATAAATGGGATTTGGTGGGTATAAATAGGAGCTGCCTCGTATGAGCCAATATGCCCTCTTCAATTACCTTTATACTTATGTTCTTATGTTTGCTAACAACTTGGACATGAATCTCTGAAAAATTGCTAGAGATGAGGCGAGTCCAAAAGGAAGTCTTTTATACTTAAATGAGTAGTAATCACTAACAATTTCTGGCTCTCCTCTTCTACAGCAATGTGCAAGTTTCTTTTTTTTGCAAGTTTGACATCTTTCATGTCAGCCTTAGAAAAAATTGCTCCTTTGCAAACCGCTGACAACAACTCCTCTATCTAGGGCAATGGATATTTTTTGCAATGTGGACAATTAGTTCTTTAAAATCTGCACAAATTCTCATTGATTTCCTGTCTGTCTTCAACACAGGAACAATTAGGGCTGCCCACTCACTGTGTGTAATTGGCTCTAGGAGGCCTTCTGCCACATGCCTTTCCAGGGTCGATTCGACCAGTTGCTTGTAATGGAACGAAACTGTTCTTGCATTGACGAATTTAGGGGAAGCCCCACTTTTCAGGTAAATTTTTGTTGCCATACAATTAATTGGCTTAACTGCATCCACTGAATATTTTTCCAACATATCTTTGGCACTCTTAATTTTTTTCACTATCGACAATTCATCCAGGCCCGCCAAGAATATTCCCACCTTTTCCATGAGGTCCCTTACCATATAGTCTAGGATTATGTGAATCAACTACATAAAAAACCTAGACAATTTCTTTCCTATTCCTACCTACAACTTCTTTGCCTGCATTTGCCGACACCTTGCCATAGACCTTAAAACACTTTCATGCTCTCCACGAAAAAATAAAACTTTCCCCAAGTGTCCTCGGCATTTTGGGCGATCGAGCGGCAACACTGAAAAGTGCATACTCTTTTCACTGTCCTGACCTTAATTTTCAATGTACATATTTCATTTTTGTACCAATGTGTTCGCAATAGAATGTTCTAGAAGAACATATGTATAAAATGTCACCAAAGCATGAGTTAAATCACCACCAAATAAAGAACTACATCGATCACTAGCCGTGAGCTCCAAACAGCGACGAAATGTTTCTATTCTTTTCAGGGTTGTCAACTCCACACTTGTCCTACAGCGTTAAATTTGGTATCGCTGAGATCGCAATAAAATTCCTTACACGGACATATGCATATAGATGTAGAATCATGATTGCGGCTCACACACAAGAGTGTGTGAAGTGGGCGAAGTGTTACCTGTTACCGCACATAGGCGAAACTAGTATTCAAAAGTGTATATTCTTTTCATTGTCCTGACCTTAATTTTCGATGTATTTATTTCATTTTTGTACCAATGTGTTCGTAATAGAATGTTCTAGAAGAACATATGTATAAAATGTCAGACAAGAATGCGTTAGACCGGCACCAAATAAAAAACCTACGTCGATTATATTTGTCGTGTCAACAATACAATAGTATTTCCACTAAGGGGGCAAGACCTCCAAATTTGGCCAAAATATGCAATTAATGAAAACTGGTTCGATTTCAATCAAACTTTTTTGAGGGGTTGTACATGAAAAGAGTTTCATCTGGCCCAAGTATCAGCATCGTAGCATAAATAGGAAGGGAGAAAAAAATATTGAAGTAGGTGTCAAAATTATTCCAAAATGGTCAAAAACGAATATCAAACACAAGTTTCAACTGAAATCATATCTATGACTCTTTGCTATCACAATAGCATACATTAAAAAACTATTATAATTAGTTTGATTAGAAAAAAATTTAAGTTTTTTTTTTTTTTTTTATCGGACGATTTGCATGAAACTTATACACCTGACTGACATATTCCTATCTGTAAGGGTGCCAATTTTGGAGAAAACTGGTTAATGTCAACCTCAGCCACAGATTTTAGAACCTTAGACTTTATTATTTTCTTATGTATTTTCAACTAACATAAAACGTTTGAATAACTTTTACATTTTGTATTCAATTTACATGAAACTTACACCTTATATGTAAAGTCTATGTCTCTAAACCCCCAAGTTCTCGTTTTTTCCTAAGTTCATTTATTGATTTTATAATAGCAATAAACATGACATATTTGCATAATTTTTTTTTGGGGGGGGGGAACTTTGACTATTTGTATTAGGAAAACTAAAGATGTTTTTTAAACTCCATAACTTACGAACCTTTATTATATGCTAATGTGTCAGAAAAGTGTCACAGAATGATTATATCTGAAAGGTGTGTTGTTTTATATAATTTTGAAAATGTGTAAAATTCTTTGAAAAACAAAAAAAAAATATTTCTCCCTTTCTATTTAATCTGCAGTACTGAAACTTGGAACAATTGCAGCGCTTTTCATATACAACTAGTGAGAAAATTTTGGTTGACATTGAACAACTTTTCCAAAACCGACCTAATGCCCCCTAAGTTACAATACAATGCCGTTCTCCCAAATAGGCCACGTGGCTATTAGAAAAAATGGAAATTTAATGGTAAACATGTTCATACTATCCCCAAGTCGATCAGATAAGAATTGGATATTATACAAATATTATTTAATCGGACGTAAATTTACGATGCTACTGCACCATCACGACAAAATTATCGGACTGGTATTTACGATCGCGGGGCCCGAAAGTGATTTATTTATTCGGTTCATTATCGTATTCACTAAATGATTTTCCACAGGGTTTTACATTTATCAAGGTATCTGTCCAATCTCTAGACAATGTTGACACTGCAGTACCAGTGTCCAGTTCCAAGGGAACTGACTTCCCATTAATTAAAAAATTTACCACTTGTGACTTCACAGAACATATCTTTTCTTTCACCGAATACAGTCTGCATTCCTCACCTCCTGCTTCTTCAGACGATTTACCTTCCTCTACTGCCCTGATCTCATTACCGTTACCTTTTCTTCCTGCATTACCCGGTCGTATCCTCTCCAAGGCCTTACTATTTCTGTTCAAGTATTTTCTGCACACTTTTCTCAAGTGTCCTTTCTTGTGACAAAAGTTGCTTATGTAATAACGAATAGACATATATCGAGCAGCAGCCAACGCTGTTGAGTGCACGCTACGCTCCTCACTCTACGCTGTATTTGAGCCCTTAAACTACCCCCAGATGATCTAGACCACCACCCACAGGCAGCTAAGTACATGGAGTCCGAGCATGTCATAGCACATTCAAAGTAACCAACCCAAATTGACTCATTCCATCGCAAACAAAATTCAAAACAATCCTCTCTGGCTGTGAGTACCAGTGCATGCTGCCCGCCTCTGCTCACCACCGCGCTGCCTGACGCAAGTTTCTGCCACAACATATACTCCAGTCCATTCTCGACCTATCATGTCTCCAAGGAAGAGAACTGTGCAGGTAAATAAGAACAAAGCCCTTAACAAGGCATCTATCCTGACAAATACTGACAGTCATCGTGTTTCTCTCTCTGGAAGCTCTGGGGCCTATGGCGGCGGTGCTGAGTAGTGAAATATGAGACTAGAACCGTCCCAAACCCGAGGAGAACCTCAGGGATCGAACTCGGTCATAATCAACAGTGGTGTGGGAGTCCGTAGAATGGGACGGGTTGCGTCAGGGGGGGACGTTGTGGGTCGCAGAGGGTAAAATGTATGGGACGTTGTGGGTCTCAGAAGGTAAAATGGGGACGTTGTGGGTCGCAGAGGGTAAAATATATGGGATGTTGTGTGTGTCATGTAGGTAAGAGGATAAGTATGTGGGCATGTGTACATCATCTCAAAGGTTTCTGGGGCTTCCCCGAATGTTTTGCCGCGTGGCTGACGCATGGCATCCAGCCAGGCGTCACTTGAGAGTGCGTCATGTTGGGTAGGGCCTGGAAGCTATGTGGTTGGTATGCGGTCATGTAGCGAGGAGGAGGAGGAGGAGGAGGAGGAGGAGGAGGAGGAGGAGGAGGAGGAGAAGAGAAGATGAATATGTATGAGTATGTGCCGTAGAGTTATTCATGTGTGTGTAGATAGATTGGAGTATGTTGAATGAAGGAGAGCATAGTCTTAAGATGGGTATAGGAGTATGTAGATTATGTTGTGGAGGGAGGGGGGAGCCCCCATACCTGAGAGAGGGAGCAGGGTCTTAAGATGAGAGGAGGGGAAAGTGAGGGGACAGGCAGAGTCATTATTTTAACTTTTTCTCACCCAATGCAGCTGTTGGTGATCCATGACGTCCATTAGTTCTCCCAACATGGGCAGGAAGTTTAGATGGGGGGGGGGGGGGTGAGACAGCAGCCTCTTGCCGATGCCGTCATCAACCTTAATCGTTTTTCAAAGTCTACAGAGGAGTCTGGGAGGTGTTTACCCCAGCAGGGCTCTCCCACCACTGCGGTTTCGTTAAGGAGGAGCGTTGTTCTTACTTCTGCCAGCAGGTCCACACCTGCCATCATCAATCACTTCTCATTTGACCGGGATCGTTTTCCCTCCACACACAAACACGACGTTAGTTCACTGTGAGTCTTCATTCCCTACACACACACCATACAGCTCTGCATCATGGAAAGACGAACCTTAACAGCCTGCATGAAATGCGGCGTCTTCTATATTCCGTCACCAAATCAACTATGTTGGCTGTGATAACCATGAGTGTTATTCTTATTTAATATTCCACAGTTCATTTTATTGCACCCACAGGTGAAATATCGCGTGTGTAAACTATTATCTCTCTTATAGTGTGAGAATATATACTCATTCAGGCTATTACATTCCACACACTTAAATATGTTCTTTTTCAATTTCAGTTTACAAAACAGTGAAGTGTCCTTATTGCTCACCTGCCCCGCGAGGAGGACATCGTCAGAATGAAACTTCTCATAAACGTACGGATAATATATAAATATACTTCTCGTATTTGTATTACATTTTCATCATCATCCACCTGCAAGCAAACACACATGCATAATAATATTTTCCCCATTCACCAGTGCTGAATATCATTTTGTTCCATTTCAGGTTATAATCTTTACCTCAATCGACGGAGGGAACAGATAGATGATATCGAGTCGGTATCCCATCCACGCCATACCCATCTAAGGAGAGCTGATGTCACTCGTGAGCATCCCCCGCCCTTTCAACAAAGGCGGCAACGCCACCAGATGGAGGGCAACGAGACATTATCATGCCCAGTTAACACAACGTTAAGGATTCATAGCCTCACACCTGCTCAAGCCCCTCACCATGACATAAGTTAATACTGTCTTATTTCAGTCTATTTGATAAGCATATCAATTCCCACTAGTCTGTTCCCTCACCTCAATATTATATATATATATATATATATATATATATTATATATATATATATATATATATATATATATATATATATATATATATATATATATATAGGAATGGAGTACCACCTCTGGCCGAAGAAGGGGGGACCCATAGCCTCGGAGGAAACCACGCATAACGCATCAGAGGAATGTTTAGATTCCCTCCAATACAGTTTCTGTGTGCTTTTCTCCTACCACCCCCTTCCTTTTTTTGTGCTTTATTATGTATTTGGTTATATATATATATATATATATATATATATATATATATATATATATATATATATAGTGACGGTAACGAGTTGGAAATGGTGGTCGGCAGTCTTCCAACTAGCAGGTGTCAGTGCTGGGCCACATATAATATATAAAAAAAAGAAAGGAAAAAAAAGAGAAAAAAAAGAATGACTGCGTGATTGGTAATCTGTGGTAAGGTTGGAAATATAAAAGACAATAATAAAAAATGGATTTTAATAACAATAAAAAACACAAATTGAAACAAATGCAAAATCTTGGCTTACTGGTAAAAGTGTCAAGTTGAAAAAAATATACATAAACATGAAAATAGATTACGTTAATGGGGAGGAGAATTGACATACAAAAGTAAATAAAATATGAATGCTGGAATATATGCACTAACTATAAACCTCTATTTGACCACACAAGGTGAGTCACTTAGGAGTTCATAGCTTGAGAGCACACAATATTCTGGCTGGCAGAAACGCAAGGGACTCCAACAATAACTGGCGAGGACTTGTGATTGTCGAGGAGCCAGAGTGGAGTGTTGGTTGGCGGCCAATGAGGAAGCTGGATGGCTGCAAGTCGCTAGTTAGGCAGTTGAAGGGTTCGGCGCGTCGACCAGGTGCGTGCAGCAGGTGTTGGAGTGGGGGGAGGAGGGAGTTGCTGATACGTGTGGCTATCTTAATATGTACGTTTAGCCACTACAAAACGTATCTTGTATATTGATGAGGACGGGATGAGTCACAGAAATAGCAGGCTAAATCTCTGATAAGAGATTATCGTCACAATATATATATATATATATATATATATATATATATATATATATATATATATATATATATATATATATATATATATATATGCATTTGGGTGAGGTGACATGTTACAATGGTTTGGGGTGAGGTGAGAACAAACACAAAATATATATATATATAAATGCTTTTCATTCTTTCTTTCTAGAGATAATATGTTTTTTTTTACAGATTCTACACTGGTGTGCATAGACTTGGTATCCACCAGTGCTGAGAGCGACAGTGAGACGGACACAGCCAGCACAGCAGAGCTGTCATTACCCTTACTCGGCTCGCAGCCGTCAGCTCACGGGGAGGGAGGGACTCGTTCACGCGCTCACTCAATTTCCCATTCCTCCCCAGCCCCATACCTCAATCTATCAGCAGCAGCGGCTCGGCCATCAGCAGCAGCTGCAGCAACAGCAGTAGCAGTGTCGAGAGCACTACCGTTAACAGCATCACAGTCCGTGAGAATAGCCTTGACTCAGACGACAGCTCAGCAGACCTTGACCTTGTCTCGTCAGCGTCTGACAATTCTGACTGGCTAGCTCCGTCTGGCGTAATAGCTGACCGTGCAGTCTCGCCCATTCATCTCGGAGGGGGTAGTGGTATCACCAAGCCCTCTCCCATCACCTCCACCAGCCCTCTCTCCCTCTCCCCCACCTGCAGTAGAAATTCAACCTCAGCTGCTGGATCGAATTGATAACTGTAATGGCGGGTTTGTTCGGCTTTCATTCTCCATACCAGAGCATGTTAACACCTCCCCAGGACTCTATCTGAGAACATACAGTGAATTTTTCGTTAATGAGATTCGATCCCTTTTCTCCCCACAATACCCATCACTCCTAATTTACCCAGACATCACTCTAATTATGAGGAATTTAAATGTGCAACAAGACGGTGAGGAGGAGAATCTATTGTATCCTATAAATAATGATGACTTTCCCATATGTGGGGAGGGGCGAACAGTAACTCGAGAGGAAGTAGATACACTTATTAATTGTTGGGCTGACGAATTGACAGGGAAAATATCCCAGTACCTGGAAGAGAAGGAGGGGTCCAATGTCTTAGTTGAGCGGCTCACCGGGTTTTACATTAACTGTGGTCAGATTGAACACCTGATAAGATTAGGCTCGCATATAGACTATCCTGAAGGCTTGCGCGGAAAAAAATTGGTTTTCAATCCAGAGGGAGAGGCTGATATTTGCCTTATGCAGTGTGTTGCTGCTTATAAATGTTTAGCCAAGGGGATGCATTTAGATAATATTCGTAAACGGTGTGGAGAAGCGAGATGGTGTCTCAGACACATTAATTGGCCAGCCGATGTCAATTCTGCAGTTACATTCGAGGGTATTCACAAGGTAGAGAAAATTAATAAAGTCAGTATATTCATCTATTCACTAGAAAGAGATGAAAATGCTAGACGACAACGACACTACATTACACTAGCTAGGAAGGGAAGAGGGGAATATACAGATGTCATACCATTGCTGATGTTGGAAGCTCAACACTTAGTATTAATTAAGGATTTCAACCAATATGTGTGCAATATTAACTCCCACCTCGAAAAGTTCCCTTCACACAACAGCTTTTGTCATTGTTGTTTGATATCACTCCCACAAGATCGTATGCAGGCTCATGAAAGTACATCCAAAGTACATCAGACTCTCAAATTTTACCCACCAGAGAGGAAGGTTACTTTCCGTAACTACGGACGGGGATATGGTCCTAGTCACAAGTGCTTTTATGACTTTGAGTGCATGTTAGGCCGCTCGAACCCTAAGGGAATGATAGAAACTCGTCACAACGCAGTGGCGTATGCGTACATCATCACTGACAGACAGATGAATATTGTTGAGAATTACACCTATTTGGGTAAAGATGCGGTCAATCACTTTGTAAGCACGCTAGAAGCATCATGGGCTACAATCAAGAAGGGGGTTAGTATCCTATGGTTTCACATATCGTAGCAACAGCAGGCGATATTTGAGACAAAAACAGCCTGTGAACTCTGTGATGAACCTTT
Organism: Procambarus virginalis; assembly: GCA_020271785.1. Lineage (NCBI taxonomy): Eukaryota > Metazoa > Arthropoda > Malacostraca > Decapoda > Cambaridae > Procambarus > Procambarus virginalis. The sequence goes on along the minus strand of WNGS01142304.1, from coordinate 16,518,366 downwards.
TAACGGGGATGATGTAATCAAAGTCCGGCATCACGACCACACAATAAGATTCCACAATTATCAAGCAGCTTACTGTGATAGATGTAATTTGCTGTGTATAAATTCATACAAGTTCCTATATACTTTTTCCCACAATGCTTCCTATGATTTAGGAGTAATCCTAGACGAGATGAGAGATAGACCAGGAAGTGAAATAGATATATTAGCTAGGGATGGATTTAAATTTATGAAAGTTGATGTGAACAACTTAAGATTTTTGGATAGTTTAGCCCTTTTCAACGGCTCACTAGGAAGAATAGCCAAGGATCATATTGATAGTGGGAAACCTACCACATTCACTTTGGCTATATTAAAAGGGGTAAATAAAGCGGCCATCCCAAAACTGCTGAAGGGTAAACAATCATTCTGCTATGATTATTTATCCTCTATGAGTGTTTTAGATGAACCACACCTTCCTTCTCGCGATAAGTTTTACAATACACTAAAGACGAAGAGTTGTCAGAAAAAGATTATAAACAAGCCTCAGAATTTTTTTATTTGGCTAAATGTCGCAACATAGGGGAGTATCTGCTCCTTTACCTCAAAGTGGACACAGGTTTTCTAGCTGATGTGTTCACAGTCTGGCGAGATACCATGCTTGCTCTCTACAAATTAGACATTTCCCATTACATTTCTTTACCCTCATTTGCTTGGGATGCATTCTTGCTTAAATCGAAAGTTGAACTTGATGTTGTGTCAGACCCATTGTTATATGATTTACTTCGTCGAATCTCCGAGGTGGGTTAACCAGTGTGACGAGACAGTACACGAATGTGGAGAACCAGCATACAGGCTTAGATCTAGGGGAAGATAGCAGCTACATCATTTACCTCGATTTTAATAGTCTTTATGGGGCGTGTATGACTGAACTGCTCCCTCGTGGCGGGATTCGGAAACTGACACACAATGAGCGTGACGTGCTGCTAGAGCGAGGCTTGGAGAATATCCTTGTGATGGCCCAAGGGATATTGGGTGTTGTGTGATACACTGCAGGTCCGACCGGAGGTAGCTAGGTATACGGATGAACTGTCCTTAGTTCTTTCGCATACTTGCATTACCGAGGATCACATTTCACCCTTCAGTAAGAATATTCTTACAGAAGAAAGTCGCGTCTGCCTAAAAACAACACTAAATTAATTGCTTCTCACCTTCCTCAGAAAGATTAACTCGTTAGTTTGGACTTGTTACAGTTACTCATACGCACTTGATTAGAAGTAGCTAAAGTTCACATCTACGAATTCGAGCAGGAGAGCTACCTTAAAGACTTCATTGAAACCAATGTTCGTGAATGTGCCAGTACCAAATGCGTGATAAAAAATAAAGGCTTTCAAACTCGTATCAAACTCTATATATGGAAAGAGTCTCACAGATGTATCCAAATATGGGAACAAACACTATTTGGTCACAGATCGTAGACATTTCCTGAAACATGCTCGAAACCCATTCTTCAAGCAGAGTATATGTATATATATATATATATATTATATATATATATA
>WNGS01142304.1:16497437-16509342 GCA_020271785.1 Procambarus virginalis | reverse complement strand
TATATATATATATATATATGTATATGTAAGAACAACCAATTTTTAATACACAATATGATAAAATAGATATATGTGCCAGGGGGAGGATGGCCGCTGCTTTCAATAGGCTAGTGTGAGGCCAGGTTGTACAAATACAAATAATTGTCAACAGAACCTAAACACCTAACATAACGAATGCCTAAATATACAGTGTTTTACGAGCACTTTGCCTGGGGTTCGTATCCTAGCCGGGGAGGATTGAGTGGGCACTAATCCTTATTGTAACCTCCGTTCACCCAGCAGTGAATTAGTACCTGGTTGTTAAACGATTTGACGGGTCATATTCTGAGGAAATTTAGAATTATGGACCTGCCCGAAAAGCTATGCATGCTAATGGATTTAAAAGAATGTAAGAACTCTTGCATATATCATAAAATAAAATAAAAATGAATTTATATAAGAGAAATCTAAATTTCTCTTTGGGGTCTTTGGGGTCGACCGTTGGATGGAATGAACATCTGAAGTTGATCTCAGAAGAGATCAACTTCAGATTTCCAAAATTCGTGTGTGATTTAGTGAGGCAAAATTGTAGTGTTTAAGTATATTACTATCGTGTAGCACTCCATTTTAAAATAAAAAAATCATTGACATTGCAAACTCATGGATAACATAAGACTTGTTGTAATTTACATTACCTGTGAGTGCAAGGCATGGAATCTGCCCTCCCCCACTACCAACCTCCTGCACCAAATACTCCCCCTGACTCGGGGTACCTCACTCCTGGCTTGGCACCTCTGCATGCTCCAGTGCAACAAATGATCCAGGTCAAAACTGATGATCTCTTTTGACGTCTCATTGCATGGCAAATCTGTCGACTCTAAACTGTACATACTTTGGATGCAAATAACAAAGTTGTGCCTTGCTACCACATTTGCAAGGTATTTTTAAAACATGAGTAGGAAAGAATTAGTGCTATGAGAGGCCCAACTCTCACACTTCTGATACGTTAATGCCCAGGGAACGGTAACCAATGCGAGGCTGGTGATAATCTGAGCCCTAGTGTTCCTGCAGAGTTCTGCTGAGGTGCTGGTGACAAAGGAATCGCCACAAGAGCATGTATGATGGTAACTTGGGTCCGTCTACACTTGCAAAAGACTGGTGAGAGGCTTGTTACGAAGGATCATGAGGACTTGGCTGGTGATAACCTGGGTCCAGGTGCTCCAGCAAGGGCCGAGAGAGGTACTGGCGGAATTCAAGTATTGGTTAGCAGCTGGGACAATGGCTCGGGACAGACCAACGTGGCCAAGAAGATTGGTATTAAGGGTTGGGTAAGGAATTCAAATCTTAGGTTTTCCTTTAAAATGTTGAACAAGTTGAAGGATATTAATGCAGACCACTTCTTTATTATGTTGAATGTAATGCATACAATATGCAATAAATTCAAGCTCAATATGCCACAGTGGAGGAAAGAAAAAAAATGTTTTTTTTTCACCCAGAGGGCTATTGATCCATGGAACCGCTGACCGACAGAGATTTTTTATGCATGGTTATCTTGAGGTTATCTTGAGATGATTTCAGGGCTTTTTAGTGTCCCCGCGGCCCGGTCTTCGACCAGGCCTCCACCCCCAGGAAGCAGCCCGTGACAGCTGACTAACACCCAGGTACCTACTTTACTGCTAGGTAACAGGGGCATAGGGTGAAAGAAACTCTGCCCATTGTTTCTCGCCGGCGCCTGGGATCGAAACCAGGACCACAGGATCACAAGTCCAGCGTGCTGTCCGCTCGGCTGACCGGCTCCCCTATATAGGGGAGCTGGTCCCCTACATAACCAATAGCGGTCTCCTATAGCTGGCTCCCCTGTGCATAGCCAAAGCTTCAGTTTAAAATCCAGATTGAAAAACTCCTCAGGAACAATGGAAGGACCTTTGACAAGCCACATGCTTCCTGTCCCCGTCGAAACCTTTGCCGAGATAATGGTGTGGAAAATTTACTCGTGGGAATATTTGTTTAATATATAAATAAGCTTGGGGGTTATATCAATTCCACTAAGGGGCATTTGTTTGGGTTTCGATAGAAATATGCAATAAATGAAAACTGATTTCACTGTTTGATTTCAATCAAACTTTCTTGACGAGTTGTATAGGAAAAGAGTTTCATCTGGCCCAAGTCTCAGCATCGTAGTATAAATATGAAGGGAGAACAAAAATATTGAAGTAGGTAACAATATTAATCCAAAATGATAAAAAACGATTATCAAACACAAGTGTCAACTGAAATCATGTTTATGACTCTCAGCTATCACAATAGCATATATTAAAAAAAATATTATAATTAGTTTTATTAAAAAGAAATTTGCCTTTCTTTTATTTTATCTCTCTCTTTTGTTTATCGGGTAATTTGCATGAAACTTATACACCTGACTGCACGTGAACCTATCTGTAAGGGTGCCAATTTTGGAGGAAATTGGTTGATGTTAACCTCAAGTCACAGATGGCAACACCTTAGACTTCATTTTTTCTTCATTTATTTTTAAGTAACATAAACGTTCAAATATCTCTTTAATGGTTTAATTCAATTTACATGAAACTTACACTTTATATGTATAGCTTATGTCTCTAAAATCCCGAGAAAGCGTTTTTTTCTAAGTTCATTCATTGATTTTATAAATAGCAATAAACATGATATATTTGCATAATTTTGCGGGGAACTTTATCTATTTGTATTAGGGAAAACTAAAGATGTTTTGGAAAATCCCCAACTTGAGATCCATTATTATATGCCAATGTGTTAGAAAGGTTTCATAGAAAGATAATATCTGAAAGGTGTGATTGTAAATTTAAACTTAAAAATGTGTAAAATTGGTTGAAAAAAGTAAAAAAATTGAAAATCTCCCTTTCTATTTAGCCTGAGTACTGAAGCATGGAAGAATTGCAGCCCTTTTCAAGTACAACTAGACAAAAAATATTGGTTGACATTGATCAACTTTTAAAGATCTATCTAATGCCCCCAGTGGCGAGATGTCACCAGCGGGGTTCCACAGGGCTCTGTACTCGGACCCATCCTGTTTCAAATATATGTAAACGACCTTCCAGAGGGCATAGACTCATTCCTCTCAATGTTTGCTGATGATGCAAAAATTATGAGAAGAATCAAAACGGATAAAGATAGACAGAGACTACAGGGGGCATTAGATACTTCTTTAAAAGTTGATCAATGTCAACCAATATTTTTTGTCTAATTGTAATTGAAAAGGGCTGCAATTCTTCCATGCTTCAGTACTGCAGCCTAAATAGAAAGGGAGATTTTCATTTTTTTTACTTTTTTCAACGAATTTTACACATTTTTAAGTTAAATTTACAACCACACTTTTCAGATATTATCATTCTATGAAACTTTTCTAACACATTGGCATATAATAAAGGATCTCAAGTTGGGGATTTTCCAAAACATCTTTAGTTTTCCTAATACAAATAGATAAATTTCCCCCCAAAATTATGCAAATATATCATGTTTATTGCTATTTATAAAATCAATAAATGAACTTAAAAAAACGCTTTTTCGGGATTTTAGAGACAAACTTTACATATATGGTGTAAGTTTTATGTAAATTGAATTAAAACATTAAAGAGATATTTGAACGTTTATGATACTTGAAAATAAATAAGAAAAAATGAAGTCTAAGGTGTTGCCATCTGTGACTTGAGGTTAACATCAACCAATTTCCTCCAAAATTGGCACCCTTACAGATAGGCTCACGTGCAGTCAGGTGTATAAGTTTCATGCAAATTACCCGATAAACAAAAGAGAGAGATAAAATAAAAGAAAGGCAAATTTCTTTTTAATAAAACTAATTATAATTTTTTTTAATATATGCTATTGTGATAGCTGAGAGTCATAGACATGATTTCAGTTGACACTAGTATTTGATAATCGTTTTTGATCATTTTGGAAAAATTTTGATACCTACTTCAATATTTTTGTTCTCCCTTCATATTTATACTGCGATGCTGAGACTTGGGCCAGATGAAACTCTTTTCATATACAACTCGTCAAAAAAGTTTAATTGAAATCAAACAGTGAAATCAATTTTCATTTATTGCATATTTGGATCGAAAACCAAACAAATGCCCACTGATGCCTCCCTCCTCACCGTTACTCGCTGTTTGCTATTGGTTAGATTCTCCCTTATCCACTGGAGCACCTTACCTTTTACTCCTGCCTGCTGCTCAAACTTTTGTAACCATTTTTTGTGAGGTACTGTGTCAAAGGCTTTCTGACAGTCCAAGAAAATTCAGTCTGCCCACCCTTCTCTTTCCTGCCTATTTGTGTTGCTTGGTCATAGAATTCCATTAGGCCTGTGAGGCACGATTTATCATCTCTGAACCCATGCTGGTGGTGTGTTACAAAGCTGTTTCCCTCCAGATGCTCTATGAGCCTTTTCCTCACAATCGTCTCCATCACTTTGCATGGTATACAAGTTAGGGAAACTGGCCTGTAGTTCAGTGCCTCTTGCCTGTTACCGTTTTTGTAAATTGGGACTACATTAACTGTCTTCCAGCTTTCTGGAAGGTCTCCCGTTTCCAGTGACCTGTTATACACCATAGAGAGTGGCACACTTAGTGCTTCTGCACCTTCTTTTAGAATCCATGGTGAGATTTTGTCAGGCCCAACACCCTTTGATACATTCAGCTGCAACAGATTCCTTTTGACCTCATCGCTGGTGAGGTAAATTTCCTACTAGGTTGTTCGGTTTGCTTCCTCATTTAGTGCAGGGACCTCTCCTTGCTCTATTGTGAAGACCTCCTGGAATCTCTTGTTGAGTTCTTCACTCACCTCTTTGTCGTTCTCTGTGTATCTGTTCTCCCCTTTTCTCAGTTTCATCACTTGTTCCTTCACTGCTGTTTTCCTCCTGATGTGGCTGTGGAGCAGTTTTGGTTGGGTCTTAGCTTTACTCTCAATGTCATTTTCATACTGTCTCTCTGCTTCCCTCCTCACTTTGATGTACTCATTTCTGGCCCTCTGGTATCTCTCCCTGCTCTCTGGTGTTCTGTTGTTCCTGTAGTTTCACCATGTTCTTTTAATTAATTGCTTCGCTGCCGCACATTCCTGGTTGAACCACGGATTCTTCTGTTGCTTTTCATTTTTCACTTTTTGGACTGGGATAAACCTGTCTGCAGCCTCCTGACACTTCTGAGTGACATAATCCATCATATCCTGTACAGTCTTTTCTCTGAGTTCTGTTTCCCATGGTATTCCCATTAGGAAGTTCCTCATCTCGTCATATTTTCCTCTTCGGTAGTTTAGTCATTCCATTTGTTTATTCCAGTCTTTTGATTCCATTCCCTAATCCATTCCTAATTCATTCCATTTGCCAACCACTCTGATGGCCATTTGGGCACTCAATTTGTGTGTGTGTGATATTCTATGCAGTCATGTGCATTTGTGTGTGTGGGATGGGGGTTCTAAGGAAGGGTGAGAGAGGGAGAGGAGAGAGAGGGAGGGAGAGAGAGAGAGAGTGTACTCACCATTTTTACTTGCCTATTTGTGCTTGTGGGGGTTGCGCTCTGGCTTTTTGGTCCCTCCTCTCAACTGTCAATCAACTGGTGAACAGGTTACTAAGCCTATTGGGCTCTATTATATCTACACTTTAAACTGTGTGTGGAGTCAGCCTCCACCACATCACTTCCTAATTCATTCCATTTGCCAACCACTCTGACACTAAAAAAGTTCTTTCTAATATCTCTGTGGCTCATTTGGGCACTTAATTTCCACATATTACCCCCAGTGTGTGTGCCCCTTGTGTTAAATAGCATGTCTTTATCTACCCTATCGATTCCTTTGAGAATCTTGTATGTGGTGATCATGTCCCCCCCTAACTCTTCTGTCTTCCAGCGACGTAAGGTTTAACTACCATAGTCTCTCCTCGTAGCTCATATCTCTCAGCTCGGATACCAGTCTGGTGACAAACCTTTGAACCTTCTCCAGTTTAATCTTATGCTTCACTTGATATGGACCCCATGCTGGAGCTGCATACTCAGGGATTGGTCTGACATATGTGGTATTCAAAGTTCTGAATGATTCCTTGCACAAGTGTCTAAATGCCTTTCTTATGTTGGCCAACCTGGCATATGCCACTGATGTTATCCTCTTGATTTGGGCTTCAGGGAACAGATCTGGCGTGATATCAACCCCCAAGTCTTTCCCTCTGGCTCTTGAAGAATTCCATCTCTCAAATGATACCTTGTATCTGGTCTCCGGCTCTTCATTACACCAATCTTCACACCAATCTTCATTACATTACATTTGCTTCTGTGCCCCAAGCAGTCCTCTTCTGTCTTAATCCTTCTCATAATTTTGGCATCGTCAGCAAACATTGAGAGGAATGAGTCGATACCCTCCGGGAGATCATTTACGTATATCAGGAACAGGATTAGACCGAGTACAGAGCCCTGTGGGACTCCACTGGTGACTTCACGCCAATCTGAGGTCTTACCCCTCACTGTAACTCTCTGCTTTCTATTGCTTAGGTGCTTTCTATTGCTGATGCTAATGCATCAGCCTCTTATGGCGGTACTGTGTCAAAGGATTTCCGACAGTCCAAGAAAATGCAGTCTGCCCCTCCTTCTCTTTCTTGCTTAATCTTTGTCACCTGATCATAGAATTCTATTAAGTCTGTAAGGCAAGATTTACTCTCCCTGAACCTATTGTGATCGGTTGTCATGAAGTCCCTTCTCTCCAGATGTGTACTAGATTTTTTCTCACAATCTTCTCCATCAGCTTGCATGGTATAAAAGTTAAGGACACTGGCCTGTAGTTCAGTGCCTCTTGTCGGTCACTCTTTTTGTATAATGGGACCACATTATCCATCTTCCATATCTCTGGTAGGTCTCCCGTCTCTAGTGACCTATTATACACTATGGAGAGTGGCAAGTAAAGAGTTTCTGCACACTCTTTCATAACAGATGGGCGCCTGACAGCTGAGTGAACAGCGCTTCGAATTCGTAGTCCTGAGGTTTCGGGTTCGATCCCCGGTGGAGGCGGGGACAAATGGGCAAAACGTTTCTTTCAACCTGATGCCCCTGTTACCTAGCAGTAAATATGTATTTGGGAGTTAGACAGCTCCTGGGGGTGTGTCTTACAAAAAGGAGACCTGGTTGAGGACAGGGCCGCGGGGATGCTAAGCCCCGAAATCATCTCAAGATAATCCATGGTGAGATCCCGTCTAGACCAACAGCCTTTCTCACATCCAGATCCAACGTGATCTAGAACTGAGAAAGGCCTCTTGGCCTCATCCCTTTTAATCTGCTTGATACCTGCTTGATGGGATTCTGGGAGTTCTTCTACTCCCAAGCCCAGCCTGAGGCCAGGCTTGACTTGTGAGAGTTTGGTCCACTAGGCTGTTGCTTGGAGCGGCCCGCAGACCCACATACCCACCACAGCCCGGTTGGATCGGCACACCTTGGAGGAAACAATGTAGTTTCCTTTTGAAGATGTCCACGGTTGTTCCGGCAATATTTCTTATGCTCGCTGGGAAGACGTTGAACAACCGCGGACCTCTGATGTTTATACAGTGTTCTCTGATTCTACCTATGGCACCTCTGCTCTTCACTGGTTCTATTTTGCTTTTCTTCCATATCGTCCTCTCCAATATTTTATTTTACTGTGTAGATTCGGAACCTGGCCCTCCAGTATTTTCCATGTGTATATTATTTGGTATCTCTCTCGTCTCCTAGGAGATGAGAGAGATACCAAATAATTTTCAAAGCTTTCTAGTGAGTACATTTGGAGAGCTTTGAGACGATCCCAATAATTTATGTGCTTTATCGCGTCTATGCGTGCCGTATATGTTCTCTGTATTCCCTCTATTTCAGCAATCTCTCCTGCTCTGAAGGGGGAAGTGAGTACTGAGCAGTACTCACTCAAGACGGGACAACACATGGGACTTGAAGAGTACAACCATTGTGATGGGATCCCTGGATTTGAAAGTTCTCGTAATACATCCTATTATTTTTCTGGCTGCCGCAATATTTGCTTCGTTATGCTCCCTAAACGTTAAATCGTCGGACATCATTATTCCCAAATCCATGACATGCTGTTTTCCTACTATTAGCAGATTCGATTGTGTTTTGTACCCTGTATTATGTTTCAGATCCTCATTTTTGCCGTACCTGAGTACATGCAATTTATCAATGTTAAACATCATGTTATTTTCTGCTGCCCAATCGAAAACTTTGTTGATATCTGCTTGTAGTTTTTCAATGTCTTCCGCAGAAGTAATTTTTATGCTGATATTTGTGTCATCTGCAAAGGATGACACGAAGCTCTTGTATTTTTGTCTGTATCTGATATGAGAATAAGGAAAAGCAGTGGTGCAAGGACTGTACCTTGAGGAACAGAGCTTTTAACTGCACTTGTGCTCGATTTTATTTGATTGACTGTTACTCTTTGTGTTCTGTTCGACAGGAAATTGAGTATCCAGCGTCCTACTTTACCAGTTATTCCCATTGACCTCATTTTGTGTGCTATCACCCCCATGATCACATTTGTCGAATGCCTTTGCAAAGTCTGTGTGTACTACATCTGCATTTTGCTTTTCTTCCAGAGCTTCTGTGATTTTGTCATAGTGGTTGAGTAACTGTTACAGACAGGATCTTCCCGCTCTAAATCCATGTTGTCCTGGGTTGTGTAGTTCATTATTTTCCATAAAACTAGAAAATTGGTTCCTAATCACTATTTCAAAATCTTTTATAATGTGAGATGTTAGTGCAACTGATCTATAATTTTTTGCCAAGGCCTTACTACCCCCCGCCCCACCATTGTTCAGCAGAGCTATATCTTTTGATTTAAGTGCTGCTGGTATCTCCCCTGTATCCAAGCTCTTTCTCCATATTATGCTGAGCGCTCGCGCTACTGGTACTTTACATTTCTTAATGAATATTGAATTCTACGAGTCCCGCCCAGGAGCTGAGTGCATGGGCACATTGTCAATTTTTCTTTCAAAGTCTGTGTTTGTGATGATATCCTTTATATTATCTACAGCTTGAATGTCATTCATGAAGAAGCTGTCTGGATCATCAACTTTTATGTTGTTTATTGGTGTGCTAAACATAGCCTCATACTGGCTTCTTAGAATTTCACTAATTTCTTTGTTGTCCTCTGTGTACATACCTTCAGTAATAATTAAAGGTCCAATACTGGTGGAGGTTTTTTATTTTGATTTTGCGTATGTGAAAAAATATTTCGGAATTTTCCTTATCTCTTGTATAGCTTTCTGTTCCAGTTCCATTTCTTCAGACTCGTATGATCGCTTCAACGTTTGCTCTATTTTTTCGAACTCCCTATTTAGATTTATTTTCCTATCTTGTGATAGTCGTGTCTGCCTAAGCATTTCAGTTATTATTTTTCTTCTGTACAGTCGCCTGCGTTCTCTTTCTAGAGTGGTCCTCTTTCTGCCCCTCCTCACAGGCACGTGCTTCAAGTAGACCTTGTATGCTTCAGCGGTCAGTCGAGCTATTCCCTGTGTGGGAGTTTTGTCGTTTAAAACCGTTTCCCATTGAATTTTTACAAGTCTACATTTATTTTCTCCCAGTCGATCCTCTTATTATTGAAATTATATTGTTTGAATACCCCTTCTCGCTTGTTGGGTCTCTTAGACCTACTACTGCTATTTATGCTAGTTCGCACCACAATGAGCTTATAGTCTGAGTATGTAGTATCTGTGATTGTAATGTCTCTGATTAGTTCATCATTGTTTGTGAAAAACAAGTCTAGTGTGTTTTCGTTCCTAGTTGGTTCTGTGATCTGTTGATTGAGCGAGAATTTGTCACAGAATCTTAAAAGTTATCTGACCAGTGGTTGGTTATTTCCCGGTAACATAGTTATCATTGCATAGTTCCCTGCTATGATATTTGTGTTTGCCATTCTCCATCATAGACTTGGTAAATTGAAATCTCCAAGGAAGATAATATCTGGTGCTGGGTTCGCTAGACTATCAAGGATGTTCTCTATTTTGTGCATCTGCTTTGTGAATTCCTCAGCCGTTGTAACTGGCGGTTTATATATATTAGAATAATAATTAGGTTTATTTTTTCTACCTTAATTCCAAGTACCTCTACCACCTCATTAGTTGAGTTTAATAGCTCTGTGTATACCAGGTCCTCTTTAATATACAGACCAACTCCTCCATTTGACCTATTTTCTCTATCACATCTATATAAATTATAATTTGGAATCCAGATTTCACCATCCATGTAATCTTCCGTATGAGTTTCCGTGAATGCCCCAAATATTGAGTTTGACTCTAATAGGAGGCCATTTATGAACTTTACTTTATTTCTTGACTATGACTTTAGACCTTGAATGTTTGCAAATATGAATGATTGTCCATATTGTGTGTCACTTCTGGAAGGTTTTGGTAGATCTCTCTCTTCTCTACCCTGACCCATAGGGTGTGCTGGTCTGGCAAATGGTTTGTCCAGTTTTGGAGTTGGTACTGTGGAGTGTAGTAGTTTCTGTGTAGTTGGGGGGTAGTATGTGTGGGGCCTGATGACGAAATGTAGTCCAGTCTTGGGCATTTCCCCCTCCCCATCCGTACTCCTCCAACATTTCTGCTTGCCTGTTCCTCCCTCTAGTTCTATTTGCCTCTAAAAAAAAATTCCGGGCTATTATATTGGACTTCCTCTCTCGTCAGTAATTTTGAACTCTTACAAGGCTATCTGCCTAAGGATGCCTTGTCTGCCTGCCTTGGTCAGGCAGACGAGGCTGGGTTATGTGTACTTAGTTACCTAGTTGTACTTACCTAGTTGTTCTTGCAGGGGTTGAGCTCTGTCTCTTTGGTCCCACCTCTCAACTGTCAATCAACTAATGTACAGGTTACTGAGCCTACTGGGCTCTATCATATCTACACTTGAAGCTGTGTATGGAGTCAACCTCCACCACATCACATCAATGCATTCCATTTGTCAACTACTCTGACACTGAAAAAACAATTCTAAAATTTCTATGGCTCATTTGGGCACTCAGTTTCCACCTGTGTACCCTAGTGCATGTGCCCCGTGTGTTAAATAGTCTGTCTTTATCTACCCTATCAATTACTCTGAGAATCTTGTATGTGGTGATCATATCCCCTCTAACTCTTCTGTCTTCCAGTGACGTGAGGTTAATTCCCGTAGTCTCTCCTCGTAGCTCATACCCCTCAGTTCGGGTACTACTCTGGTGGCAAACCTTTGAACCTTCTCTAGTTTAGTCCTATGCTTGACTACAAATGGACTCCATGCTGGAGCCGCATACTCCAGGATTTTTCTGACATATGTGTTAAACAATGTTATGAAAGATTCCTTACACAAGTTTCTAAAGGCCGTTCTTATGTTAGCCAACCTGGCATATGCCGCTGATGTTATCCTCTTGGTATGAGCTTCAGGGGACAGGTCTGGCATGATGTTGCAAACTGCTCTCACACAAGACAGCACATATATGATGTATTGCTTATAGTCATTATTCCGCTTTTAAATAAGTACATATGTGACATATTCCAAGCAATTTTTTTTTAATGCACTAACTTTTTCTCTCAGTTTTATTAAACAATAGAGGATTTTATACAAATTGACAATAGTCCTGAATTAATTTACAATTGTATTAAATAATTTTACGTGTGGTTTATGTAGGTTAATATAAACTGTATATCATCAATATAGGTATAGGTTCAGTACTATTGTATATCTTATCCATACTAAGAAGGTTAGGTTAGGTTGTGGTTTTCTATTCAGCTTTTCAAGGTAAACTAAATATTCACAATACAATTAGTATGTCCCATATGCACTTATTCATAAGCAAGAATTGACTATAAGCAAGTGCGAGAATCGGGTTTGACTATCAACCCTCGGTCTTTCTCTCGCTGACTCTTGAGGTATTTCATCTCCCAAATGAT
>WNGS01142304.1:16463629-16474916 GCA_020271785.1 Procambarus virginalis | reverse complement strand
ACAAGTGCTCACTGACGAATTTTGTTCGAACCACAACGCTATAAATGCTTCACCCACGTACTACAAATACAAATAATCGCCAACAGAACCTAAACACCTAACCTAACCTAACCTATGCCTATATATACACAATATGTTAATATATTATAATATTAAATTATACTAGAGAAAATTCCCGTTTTGAATGAACAGCATGTTAAAATTTATGAATGCGTCTGTGGGGTTGACCGCTGAATGTAATGGACTTGAGTCGAGGACTGGTTGGTTTCCCGAACCCGAAGTTTTTATGGACTTCCTGAAGCCCCAGGAAGTCCATAAAAAGATTAAGTCTGGAAACCCAGATTCCTCCAACGACAGTTTGGTGTGTCACAAGGACACGTTTGATAATGACATCCTACAAGCTGCAACTCGTTCATGCTTTAAAGACAAATGACAAGCAAACGCGCAAGCAATACTGTGTCGATATGCATGAGAGCCTTAAATAAGACAAGTCTGCACATCTTGTTTTAAGTTCCTAGAGGAACTCCAGCAGAGAATCACTGCCGGACTGGAGACTCACCTAAGACACTCTGCGGGGTGTTTGGCGGGAGATGGACTACCACTTAAGTGGGCCGGGCCACTTGACGTGGGCCGTGCCACTTGACGTGGACAGGGCCACTTGACGGGGGCCGTGCCACAGGCGGGGCGCAAATTGAAAACCTGTGAAATCCATATATACCTGTGAATTTTTCATTCGAATTTTGATGAATAAATCTTATTTTTCTCAACATTAAGCATGTTTAGTTTCATTTGCCTAGACTATGCAGTTACTCAGCCATTTACATCGCAAATGATATAAACAATTAGAAACACAACCTTAAGGAATTGAAATAAAGATATTAATAAGGCTGTTCATCACATATTAAAAAAGAGAACACAGTGACATAGATATATAATCCCACACGCCAAATGCGCATTTCAACACACACAGAGAAGCTGGAGAAGGTTCAAACGTATGCAACAACACTAGCTCCAGAACTAAGAAGAATGAGTTACGTAGAAAGGCTGCATGAATTGTACCTCACGTCGCTGAAAGACACAAGAGTTCGTGGAGACATGATCACCACACACAAAATTCTCAGGGGAATTGACAGGGTTAGGTTATCTTGAGATAACCTTGAGAGGGAGATTGAGATTGAGAGGGTAGATAAGAACAGAGTATTTAACGTGGGTAGTACTCGCATAAACACCAAGTGTCACAAAATGATGCTCTCAGAACAATGTTGGGAGCACTTATATGGACGCGTCAAGAGAATCTAAGAATGGAAACCAACTTACCAGCCTTAACAAAAATGGATCAAACAAAGGATAGCCACCATAACAGCAAAACGTGTTGGAACCACCGCCAGATTGACAGTCAAAGATAGCATACACAGATCGCTTTACAGAAACCTTCAATATAGAACAAGTGCATGACGGATAATCTGGTCAGGATTCTAGAGAAAGGGACTTGAAACGGACCATTAAAAACAAAGGAAAAGATAGACCATGTCAACACTTTCGGCAGCCTCCTCCATGGGAAGAATCGAGTCTAAAGATAATCATTGGAGGATTACCAGTTAAAAAATCAGCATGTGACTCGCAGAGGCTCAAAGCAATCATAGAACAACAAATAGTAACAATCTCAAGACCTATAACCACTTCTTATATCATCTCTTCACAGATTGATCAGTTGTTCAAGAAAGAGACTCTGCTGGGGCAGGAGTTTACACTAACAACCATGAAGCTTACTGGAACATGAAGAGTGGGTGCTCAACATTGCAAACAGAGTTATATGCCCTGAAAGAGAACATAAATTATACAATTGAGATTAATTTAAATGATGTCATTATTCATTCCGACTCTAAATCTTCGCTCCAGTCATTGTTATCCAGTCAGCACAGAGATAATATACAACTCATCACAGAAATTCTACATATTGGAAATGAAGCACACAATCTAGGGCTGCCAGTCACCCTAAATTGTGGATACCAAGTCACATTGGCATATATGGTAATGAAAAGGCAGACTAACTAGTAAAAAACTGCCACTGCTCTACCTGTTGTACAGGTTAAAATACCTCCAAGTTTTTCACAGATTAAGGAGCAAATCAAGAAGAAAATACAACTATCAAAAGTCGCCACAGAGCCAAAGTAGCAGAAGGAAGACCCACTGCGATGTGGTTCGAACTACCCACTGGGTTCTACTCTTTCAAGCCTGGAAAAAAGATGTCCTGAGACATTTTACTAACCATACTGTGACGGTGTTCCCCCCCTTCTAATTCTCCCACGCCTGCTGTAAGAGTCATGTCCACTATTCCCGAGCGTTCTCTACATTGCAGGCATCAATTGAACATATGTGGGAGAGAACAGTATTCTCGAAGAGCCGAGAAATTTGCGAAAATAGAACATTTTGGCCTGTGGGATAGGCCCTTTAGGGAGCCAATATGGCGCTGGCGAGTCTGTTCTCCCGCCAAAACTGTGTGACGTCAGTGGCGCCAGATTGGTCACCGTCAGCGACATGGCACTGGGAGCCAATGAAAACCAACTTTGGGAAAAGTGACGTCACATAGGCATGGGGGTCCGGCCGTGTTGGCGCCAGGCGATATCAGTCTTTCACGACACGTCCGAGAGGTAGGACGCGCGATCGGTCATCCTGTCAGAGTGACGGATTTACCGAACTCCGGTGGATTTAAGCGTCTCCAGTTGTTGGCACGCACTCTGTGAGGTCTTCCTGCAACCCAGAAGTGGCTCAGATAAGGAATTGACAGAATATTGAGCAACAAGTGCTCAGGGACAGGTGCGTTGCAAGAAGTGGGCCGGGCATCGACGTGTGTCGTCGTTGGCAGTTCACCAGTATAAGAGACAGCTTAGTGGCCGGGCCACCCACCGTGAGTGAACCGGGTTGACAGCCTTGTCAACCAGGTTGAACGTGTGATCGACGATCCTGTCAAGTTTGACAGTAACCCCACCTTCGTGGAACCCTACGAGTCAACAGTTGGATGCAAGCACGTCGAGAAGTCTTCCCAAATACCTAGCGATATATCTAGACGACGAGGGAATTGACAGTGTTGTGAGCTTCAAGTGCTCTGAAGTCGGGTGCTGTGCGTGTGGAGCTTAAGCAGCATCGTCTGGGACGGCTGATAACTTCACAGTGACTTCGTAGTGGTGAGAGGCAGTTACTCTGGGAGTACAGTGACAAGGACTAATTGGGAAACGTACGACGACCGCCGAGACGTAGGCTGGCTGCCGTAGTTGGGAGGAAAGTTGACGGCCAGGAGACCGACTTCAACCCTGCGACGTACTGTAGAGGAAGGAGCACGGACCTGCTGTGTACAGAAGCGGCGAGACGCGACATCCTAAGGCGTGGGGCTTGTGTTTCTGGATGGTGAACGAGGCGAGAGCCTGGACCAGGAGCTACAACCCAACTGTCATCCTAGGATAGGTGAAGTAGGTGTTTACAGTTACCCTCCCATTTCCCCTTTAGTTAGCTATATATATTTCTTGTCAGGATATTTTATATGTCGTGAGCAAGTCTCACTTGAGTTTAAGTCACAGAGAGCACAGTATGTGGTGAGGCTGCCCAGAGCGCTCACAGTATCAGTTTACATATATATCTATGTGTGGGTGTGTGCAAGCACCAAGATTCATCAGAGAATTTACTGTGACTATTATTAATTTACAGTGAGTATTATTATTATATATATTGGTAGTAAACCAGATATTGGTGTGTTGATCTCTATAATCTATTGATATAAATGCCTGTGGATTGATCTCTATAATCTATTGATATAAATGCCTGTGGATTGATCTCTATAATCTATTGATATAAATGCCTGTGTGTTGATCTCTATAATCTATCGATATAAATGCCTGTGTTGATCTCTATGATCTATTGATATAAATGCCTGTGTATTGATCTTCATGATGTATATATATATATGCCTGAAATTTGATTACTGATTTATATATGACATGACTGTGTACTGAATAATATCATATACGTGAAGTGATTGCCAGTGATATCTCTGTGAGAGAAAGTATAGATATAAAGAAAAGTTCAGTGATCAAGTGAGTGCATTCACAGTAAATATTATTAAGAATAGAGTAATCTTTTGGTACGGTGAAAAGTCACTGTGAGAGTATTGTGAATAAGATGTTGATCGTGAGGCCAGTGAAATCATAAGTAAGCCATGTGAATGTTGAATAGTGTTTTGGAAAAAGTTAAATAAACGGGGATCGTGACAGAATTAGAAAACAAGTACTAGTCTGTTCCCACGATCGCGAGGGTCCCGGTCAGCTGACATCTGACAGGTGACGCGTGGCGTGCCGATGTTACCATATCGGTGCGCTCTAGAATATTATGCTATGAATGGAGCAATTGTCATATATTATTCCTGATACATTGATGCATATATATTTCTCGTTGTCTTTTAAGTAAAATACCAAAACTCTTTGGTGTTTGATATCATCCCCTCCATTTATCTTGTGACCGTGTAATGAAGTAAAGCAGAGTGACCTGCCTGATACCATATTACTGGAATTTGCTCTTGCCACAATTACACCTGACCACTGCAGTGTTACTGGACACCTAAAAAACCAGTTGGCGACCTTGAAGGCTGTGTAAGAGTTCGGTGTCGGGGCGGGCCACAGATTGAGGGAACGATCTGTGCCCTCACTCATCTTACAATTTAAAGGCCGGTTGTGAGACCGACTGGGGTACTCTCCGAGGCCAGCAGTGGAGCCTAGAGGATCGAGGGAAGACCCGCCGAACGACGGTGAGTAAGGGTTATTGTTGGAGCAACCACCTGGAAAGGAGATCCAGTCTACTGTTGCTTTAACCCTTCTCTAACGAGAACACCGTGAAACCCCGACATTGGCGACCTTGCCAGGATAACGAGCAAGATCAAGGTGGTAATTGTGGTATTAAATATCAGGCCTAGTTTTCACTCATTGTCACAAGATGGAGGGTGATAAAGTAGCCAGGTTTATAGACACGAGAGACGAGCAAGTACTGGAGGAGTGCACCAAGGCACAGCTGCAGACGATCGCCGACCACTTTGGGATCAAGTTGAGAGCTTCCAAAGTGGGAGAGAGAAGACTTGAGATCATGGCACAGCTCAAGGCACGTGATGAAGCCTTAGGAGAGGAGCGGCCACAGACACCTGCCAGTGGAGGAGAGAACTTGAGTACCGGTGGCAGCAGCCGGGGATCCAGTGGCAGCAGGCGCAGTATCAAGCTAGAAATAATGAAGATGCAGATAGAAGCACAGCTGCGCGTGAGGAAGCAGAAAGAGAAGCACAGCTGCGCAGAGAAGAAAGAGAAGCACAGCTGAGGCGCGAGGAAGCAGAGAGAGAAGCACAGCTGCGCGAGAAGCAGAGAGAGAAGCACAGCTGCGCAGAGAAGAACGAGAGGCACAGCAGCAAGAGAAGAACGAGAGGCACAGCAGCAACGAGAAGAACGAGAGGCACAGCTGAAGGAGCGCGAAATAGAAGCTAGGACGAAGCTGCAGGAGGTTGAAGCGAACAAGGAGATTGAGCTGAAGCGAGCTGAGCTAGGACTAGTTCCAACTGCCCCACCACAACAGCAGGAAGACCGCCGAGTGAGAGAGAGGGATTTGCCCGTCTTCGTGCCTAATGAGGCTGAGGGCTTCTTCGAGCATTTCGAAAGGGTCGCTACGTTGAAGAAGTGGCCGAGGGCAGAGTGGGCGGAGCTAGTTCAAGGAAGGCTCACTGGTGAAGCTCGTGAAGCTTACAACATGCTCGACCTCCAGGAATGTACCAACTATGATGCAGTAAAACGGGCCGTGCTCCATTCGTTCAAGCTGACGCCGGAGTGCTATAGGAAAAGGTTTAGAGAATGTACCCGATCGCCAGGAAAATCGTATGCGGAGACGGCGAGGGACATGGAAAGGAAATTCTTGAAATGGCTGGAGTCAGAAGGAGCAAGATCGGCTGAACAGATCAAGAGGCTAATGGTCATGGAAAAGTTCATGTCCGTGCTCTCTCCCGAGATTAGGGTGAGAGTAAAGGAAGCGGACATCAAGGACCCGAGAGCCGCAGCCGATCGAGCAGACATGCTAGAGGAAGCTTTACGTCCATGTCGAGAGGGACAGCACCGACCGCCCGCATTCTCCAGCTATGGGAGAATAATAGAAGGTCGGACGGTTGGAGGACAGGACCGAGTTATCCTAAGTCCTACCCCTCAATGGAGACAGCAGAGGACAGAAGAGTGCTGTGGAACCGCCGAAGAAGTCACCGAGGGAGAGCTCAAGAGATCTTGTTATCGTCACGGCCGGAGATGCTGAGCATGAGTCTTTGGAAGGCGCAAGAGGAGTCCGCGGAAGAAGAAGGATCCGTTGTTTCAACTGCGGGTTAATAGGACACATGGCGCGCGAATGCAGACGTCCTAAGCAGCGGGGTTACGTTGCTTTTGTGCGGGTAGAGGACCAGTTAGCCGAAGGAGTGCGGGATGGACCCGTACGTAGGAAGAAGGAGGCTAACCCATTCGTGCGTGAGGGAACTGTAAGGGTGGGGGACGCAGACCCCATCCCGGTAATGATGCTGAGAGATACTGGGGCGGAATTTACCCTGGTGAGCAGAACCCTTTTCCCTGAGTGTCACGAGAATACCTGTGTAGGTGAGGCAAGTGTGACCACTGTGGGAGGCCCAGTGCAGATGCCCCTACACCAGGTAACCCTGAGTTCGGTTTATGGATGCCAAACCCTAGTAGTGGGGGTCTGTGCGACGATGCCCACGAGGGAGGCACAGGTCATTTTGGGAAATGACGCATGTGGAGGACGTGTCCTACCGAACCTCGTGAAGGACGAGGAGTGCTTGGAGCACTAGAGAAGAAAGGCGAAGTGTTCGACGCCTGTGGGGACGAGAAAGGAATCGCCATGGAGGCGTTCCCTGTCTGTGCTATATTCCGAGGCAGTGCGACGGACGAGGAGGACGTGGATCTGATAAGGCCGACGAGGAGACGTCCGCCGGCCTGGGAATGGATCACCTCGTCATGGAACCCGGAGAGCGAGTGGAGGGCGAAGGCAGCCCAGAAGGTGAGGTACAGGTGACCCTCACCGGTTCTCTGGGGTGGACCGCACTCGTCTCGAGGAGGTGCAGCAGGCAGAATCCCCCAAGTTGATTTGTAAGGTCAAAGGAGGACGTATTGGTCCCGAGAAAGCTACTCACTTTAACAGGCAAGAAGGCATATTAATAAGACAGTGTAAACCTGTAAGGATGGAGGTCGGAAAAGCCTCTCCAGGTACGAGAGATCAAGTAGCGTTGCCAGCCAAGTGCAGAGCGGCAGTGTTGAGTCCGTTGCACGCTGTTGACTCTGCGGGTCACCTAGGGATGACCACGATGCGACGTTCAACGTCGAGAGAAGTGGCTGGGCAACTACAACATCTTTTCTCTTGGGTGAGGAGGCCCAGGGAAAATCAGGCTGACAGTGGAAATATATTCCGGTCTGAGTGTGTCAGACGAACAGTGATAAATTGGGGAGTGATGCAGATTCGGTCGTCGCCCTACCGATCGCAGTCGAAGGGGGCGGTCGGAAGATTCCACTCCACCTCAGAGACAGCTCTGAGAATGTTCTGCGTAGAGCAGGAAGACGAGTGGGAAGAGACAGCGGGCCCTGTTTTGTTGGCCATTTGCAAAGCAGTGGCAGAACCGTTAAACTTCTCACAGTTCCAGCTGGTGAACGGACGTGAGGTGTGGAGCCCTCGGTCCGTAATAGGTAAGCAGTGGACGCCCAGGATGACCTTGAAGACGGTCTGCAGACACATGAGGAGTGTCACACATTGGCGGCTGCAATACTGGCTGGAAGCCAAGATTTTTAGTGGAAAGGACAACGTAGTCGCAGATGCGTTGTCCCGCATGCACTAACCAGACATGACTCTTATTTTAAGGGGAGGGGTATGTGACGGTGTTCCCCCCCTTCTAATTCTCCCACGCCTGCTGTAAGAGTCATGTCCACTATTCCCGAGCGTTCTCTACATTGCAGGCATCAATTGAACATATGTGGGAGAGAACAGTATTCTCGAAGAGCCGAGAAATTTGCGAAAATGTAACATTTTGGCCTGTGGGATAGGCCCTTTAGGGAGCCAATATGGCGCTGGCGAGTCTGTTCTCCCGCCAAAACTGTGTGACGTCAGTGGCGCCAGATTGGTCACCGTCAGCGACGTGGCACTGGGAGCCAATGAAAACCAACTTTGGGAAAAGTGACGTCACATAGGCATGGGGGTCCGGCCGTGTTGGCGCCAGGCGATATCAGTCTTTCACGACACGTCCGAGAGGTAGGACGCGCGATCGGTCATCCTGTCAGAGTGACGGATTTACCGAACTCCGGTGGATGTAAGCGTCTCCAGTTGTTGGCACGCACTCTGTGAGGTCTTCCTGCAACCCAGATGTGGCTCAGATAAGGAATTGACAGAATATTGAGCAACAAGTGCTCAGGGACAGGTGCGTTGCAAGAAGTGGGCCGGGCATCGACGTGTGTCGTCGTTGGCAGTTCACCAGTATAAGAGACAGCTTAGTGGCCGGGCCACCCACCGTGAGTGAACCGGGTTGACAGCCTTGTCAACCAGGTTGAACGTGTGATCGACGATCCTGTCAAGTTTGACAGTAACCCCACCTTCGTGGAACCCTACGAGTCAACAGTTGGATGCAAGCACGTCGAGAAGTCTTCCCAAATACCTAGCGATATATCTAGACGACGAGGGAATTGACAGTGTTGTGAGCTTCAAGTGCTCTGAAGTCGGGTGCTGTGCGTGTGGAGCTTAAGCAGCATCGTCTGGGACGGCTGATAACTTCACAGTGACTTCGTAGTGGTGAGAGGCAGTTCCTCTGGGAGTACAGTGACAAGAACTAATTGGGAAACGTGCGACGACCGCCGAGACGTAGGCTGGCTGCCGTAGTTGGGAGGAAAGTTGACGGCCAGGAGACCGACTTCAACCCTGCGACGTACTGTAGAGGAAGGAGCACGGACCTGCTGTGTACAGAAGCGGCGAGACGCGACATCCTAAGGCGTGGGCTTGTGTTTCTGGATGGTGAACGAGGCGAGAGCCTGGACCAGGAGCTACAACCCAACTGTCATCCTAGGATAGGTGAAGTAGGTGTTTACAGTTACCCTCCCATTTCCCCTTTAGTTAGCTATATATTTCTTGTCAGGATATTTTATATGTCGTGAGCAAGTCTCACTTGAGTTTAAGTCACAGAGAGCACAGTATGTGGTGAGCCTGCCCAGAGCGCTCACAGTATCAGTTTACATATATATCTATGTGTGGGTGTGTGCAAGCACCAAGATTCATCAGAGAATTTACTGTGACTATTATTAATTTACAGTGAGTATTATTATTATATATATTGGTAGTAAACCAGATATTGGTGTGTTGATCTCTATAATCTATTGATATAAATGCCTGTGGATTGATCTCTATAATCTATTGATATAAATGCCTGTGGATTGATCTCTATAATCTATTGATATAAATGCCTGTGTTGATCTCTATAATCTATCGATATAAATGCCTGTGTGTTGATCTCTATGATCTATTGATATAAATGCCTGTGTATTGATCTTCATGATGTATATATATATATATGCCTGAAATTTGATTACTGATTTATATATGACATGACTGTGTACTGAATAATATCATATACGTGAAGTGATTGCCAGTGATATCTCTTTGAGAGAAAGTATAGATATAAAGAAAAGTTCAGTGATCAAGTGAGTGCATTCACAGTAAATATTATTAAGAATAGAGTAATCTTTTGGTACGGTGAAAAGTCACTGTGAGAGTATTGTGAATAAGATGTTGATCGTGAGGCCAGTGAAATCATAAGTAAGCCATGTGAATGTTGAATAGTGTTTTGGAAAAAGTTAAATAAACGGGGATCGTGACAGAATTAGAAAACAAGTACTAGTCTGTTCCCACGATCGCGAGGGTCCCGGTCAGCTGACATCTGACAGGTGACGCGTGCGCGCCGATGTTACCATATCGGTGCGCTCAGAATATTATGCTATGAATGGAGCAATTGTCATATATTATTCCTGATACATTGATGCATATATATTTCTCGTTGTCTTTTAAGTAAAATACCAAAACTCTTTGGTGTTTGATATCATCCCCTCCATTTATCTTGTGACCGTGTAATGAAGTAAAGCAGAGTGACCTGCCTGATACCATATTACTGGAATTTGCTCTTGCCACAATTACACCTGACCACTGCAGTGTTACTGGACACCTAAAAAACCAGTTGGCGACCTTGAAGGCTGTGTAAGAGTTCGGTGTCGGGGCGGGCCACAGATTGAGGGAACGATCTGTGCCCTCACTCATCTTACAATTTAAAGGCCGGTTGTGAGATCGACTGGGGTACTCTCCGAGGCCAGCAGTGGAGCCTAGAGGATCGAGGGAAGACCCGCCGAACGACGGTGAGTAAGGGTTATTGTTGGAGCAACCACCTGGAAAGGAGATCCAGTCTACTGTTGCTTTAACCCTTCTCTAACGAGAACACCGTGAAACCCCGACAAATATATGGGAAAATCTTATAGAAAAAAATTAAAATATCGTGTTTAAGTCACGCAGTTTCAGGTAAACTCTACGGACATATTCTGCCAGTTTTCAAACCGCGTATTTTTCAAATACCATTTTCTGAGAATATGTTCATAAAAGTTTATTAAGAGTTCTTATGAGGAAAATAATTTCATAGAGGTTGGTTAACAGTTCTTATCGGGAAAATTCAAATTTTTCAGAGTTCAGTTTTAAGAAAATATTTCAGAGTTTCAAATGATCATAGAAGTTTATTTATATGTTTATGACCAAATTTTGTAAAAAGACCATTTTCAGAGAATATTGTCTTAGACGTTTTGTTAAGGAAAACAAATATCTTAGCCATGACATTTAGTTTTATATGCATTTAAGACCGAAAGTTTGTCAGAGTCCACTTTGTCCCGAAAATATTCAGAGTCCAGTTTGTGCCAGAAAATATTCAGAGTCCAATTTATACCCAAAAATAATCAGAGTCCTACAATCTATGAAAATTCCAGTAATGGCCGAAAATTAGGCAGAGTCATAGAAGACCAGATTTTAACAGAATCCCCTAAAGACCGAAAAATAGTCGGAGTCCACTTAAAGACTGAAATATTTCAGAGTTTTACTCACACCTGCGTTCTTAAACAGTTCTTATTTAGGAAATTCAAATATTGTCAGAGTCCAATAAAGACCTAAAAATAAACAGAGTCCAGTTTGAGCCCAGAAATATTCA
>WNGS01142304.1:16368444-16443151 GCA_020271785.1 Procambarus virginalis | reverse complement strand
TAGGGCAGCTTCCCACTGTTCTCCATCTCGTACTGGAACCTCAACACACAGATATTCTGGTCAAATGCCTGCCTCTCAGTCTGTTGTGCAGACATCTGACATCAAGGTACCTTTGCTAAAAATGTCGTCACAACATTCCTGTCAGTATAGTAGCGCGGTTGTTCAAGTCCATGTCAACTTCAGCACCCATCTGCGCGATGGTGCGTCATGTAGACAGTTCGCGAACACATGCAGACACCTAGGGAGAACCCCCTCTACTGCTGATATCCATGTGCCCATCTGGTGCTCACGAAGGGGTACTCTTTAGTGCACGGACTTGGAGTAGCTTTCTCTCAGTATGCTTCTCTGGCATGTACGACAGAGGGGTCACAGACCGGAGTCACAATACCTCTGTCTGCTATCATCTGGACCACTGGATCACAAGCCCCGCGTGCTGTCCGCTCGGGCGACCGGCTCCCCATCCCCTCATACTCCCCACCATCTCCCACTCCCTCGTCCCCTCGTCCTCCCTTCCATTTCCTCCCTCCCTTTGTCCCCCTCTTCCTCCCCACCATCCCCCACATTCCTGTCCCCTTGTCCTCCCTACCATTCTCCATTCCCCCGTTCCCTCGTCCCCCACCATCCCCAGCTCCCCATTAACTCGTCCTCTCCCACCATTACCCCCCTACCTGTTCCCTTGTCCTCCAAACCATATCCCATTCCTCATCTGATTCATTGCCAAATGATCTGGTGTTCCCATTAGATCATTGGGAAATCAAATGATCTGATGTTTCCATCAAAAATCAGAAAATTGAATATCAAGTGATCTGATATTCCTATCACTGAAATATAAGAAAAACACTTAAAAAAAATAAATAAAAATATGAAAAAATAAAAAAACAAACTATACTCACGAAATGAACGGTATGGTAAACAACACAGCTCAATTCCAACGTAATTCACCAAAATAATTAAATCAAAACGAAAATAAATCAAAAATCTATGAAAATTCATTTTCAATGCAATCAGAAAAATGAAATGGAACTGTACATATTTTAGTATTGCATGTCTGTTGCTCTTACATGCAACAGATGGCGCTGTTTTTCAAGAAAGCATAGTTTTAACCGTTACAGGTGTGGCATCTATACTTATTCTTACGAAATGAATGAATGGCGAATAACAAGCTCAATTCCAACACAGTGTCACACAAATAATTAAATAAAAGATAAATAAATCGAAATCTATGAAAATAAATTTATCAATGCAATCGGAAATATTGAAATGGAATTCGTGACATATTTAGTATAGCGAGCATGTTGCTATTATGTGCAACAGGTGGCACAGTTTTTCAGAAACGTATGTTTTTACCTGTTGCAGAGGTGGCATCTATATAGTAGATATATAAAACATGCGCCTATTCGAATGCAACGTTTTGTCAAAATTTCAGAGCAATCGGTAAGAATTTTCGGAGATTACAGTGTGTGTTGCTCTTACATCCAACAGATTGCGCTGTTTTTAAAAAAAAACATGATTTTTCCTGTCACATGTGAGGCATGTATATAATAGATATAAAAAAGACGCGCCAATTCGAATGCAATGTTCTATCAAAATTTCAAAGCAATTGGTAAAGAGGTTTTGAAGATTTCCCTCACATGGAAAACACATGAAAAACACAGTTTTTCAGAAAAAGAATGTTTTTTTTTTTACCGTTACAGACGTGACATCTATATAGTATGTATATAAAAACCTGCTCGGATGCAAATGGAACGTTGTGTGAAAATTTCAAAGCAATCGAACAGTAAAGAACGGTAAATCGGTAAAGAACTTTCGTAGATAAACGATTATGCACAAATGAACATTTCCATTTTTATTTATATAGATAAGTATATTTTGGTAGCAATCTTTCTTGTAAACATATGTTGTTGAATATGACCGAAAGGTTAAGATTAATACTTCTAACACGAATCTCCTCAATATTTCTTACGTTTTTCTTGACTGTTGAGGATAGTTGAAAATTAAACTCTCCAAAATTCATTTTTGGCATTTTTATTTTTGGTCTGATGCCTAAAAGTGTTTTGCAAGGTTTCCTACATTTTCAAAGACTGATTTCACATATCATATATCATGCTTATATTCGTTTTGGGTGGGTGATATGATGCAAATGTTTTGGGTGAGGTGACAAAACACGAATCAATGGTTATAAATTGGATATGAGAACATAAGAATGAATTAACTAAAGAATGAGAGAAACACAGGCCGTAGTTCACAGTTCAGGACAGATGAACACTGATGCTCCCCTTCGAAATTATGAATTTAAAATTGGGTTAGTAACATGTCTGTACGTCTGTTTGTACAGATGTCCCGTATTAGATTTGCAGGTGTTAGATACCTATAAGTGTTTCACTGTCCTGCTAACTCAGTATCTCTGAATCTATTCAGAGTTATAGTAGTCTAAGATTTATTTGGCACTGTTGTGCTGCAGTCCATTCCGGACGTGTGTTCCCTTCTGGAGAAATCTTCCTTTCTGGAGTTGCAGGTGTATTTTTATTTTTAGATATATACAAGAGTTGTTACATTCATGTACAGCTACTAGTACGCTTAGCGTTTCGGGCAGGTCCTTGGAATACGACCCCCACGAAGAATCGTTTTTACAACCAAGTACACATTTTATTGTTGAGTTAAACAGAGGATACAGTTAGGGATTTGCGCCCAGTAAATCCTCCCCGGCCAGGATACGAACCCATGACAAAGCGCTCTTGGAACGCCAGGCGAGTGTCTTACCACTACACCACAGAGACTGGTTGGGTAATTGGGTATTAAGTGCCAACTTAATTTCCTGCCAACTCCAAAGGAACCAGCATTTCTAAAGTTTTAAGAGTAGTGATGCCTTGGCACTTGATTTGCACTATTCTTAAATTTCCCTGGTGGTCTGGATGAAGAGAAATTATTCTACCTATTTTCCACTCTGTCGACCGTCAATGTCCACCAGAACATTATCCCCAGGTTTTAATTTAACTTTGTTGAAGGGGGGCTACATGCTCCGTAATGATATTCATTCTGGGCAGTTAGATATTTTCGAGTCCACACGTCATTCCACTGACTTATCATTCTAGACAGGTGCTTGTAGCTTTGAACTAAGTCACTCCCTCTGACGTATGAAGGATCTTCTGGTTCCTCGTCCGTTAGGGATACTAAAGGGCTAATAAGTCTCCCCATACATAAGATGGGATGGACTTAGTGGTTCAAGTTGTGAAATATTGTCAGAGAGGTAAGTCAACAGTCGGTCGTTGACTCCAGCTTCTATTTCCATGACAACAGTTTGGAGCTCTTGTTGGTTGATTTTTTTATGATGTAGAGCCTTTCTTAGGCAACGTTTTTCCGTCCCTATAATCCATTCATAGAATCTTCCATGCCACGGTGCTCTGGAAGAGATAAACTTCCAGTGGCACTGCCTTTGTCTGAGGGCAGTATGTATCTCTGGGTGATTTCATATTTCTCACAGACAGGACTCCCCTGCCTCCAAGTTGGACCTCATTGTCTGAGATCATCAACTTGGGGAAGGATCGATGGGCAGTAAACCTGTAGATTGCTTGTAAGAATGACTTAACACTCATGTCGGGAGTCACTTCTAGGTGTACCTCTCTGGCAGTTGCACAAGTGAAGAGGCAAACGTATGTTTTTATTGGAACCTTGTTAGTGCCTGTGAGGGTTAATGCTCCTGTGTATTAGTTTGAGACCAGTGGGTCTCAACTGGTCTCAAACGGATGAAGATGGACAACTCGTTCTCTAGGGAGTGGTGGAGGTCCTGGATAAGGACACACCCGAGTGTCATACCTCCGGCAGATTACATGGGATTTTATTACTGATTTTACAGTCTGATGATCTTGAGGAAGCCAGAACTGTAGTTTCTATTCAGTGAGAGTATCTATTACTCCACCATGTAAAGTGCCGTGCTTGTGTATGTGTAACACAATTAGCCAGCTGATGATGTGTCTCTGGATAGAAACAATTACATCCAAATTTATGTTGGAAGGTTCCAAGCGTTCCACGTTCCACACCTTAGTACATTATTATTACTATCTGAGTCAAACCAGACACCCAAATCTCTTATTAATTTATCAGGGAGGTTTTCATAATCCTTCCCATAGATTACAGCCTGGGGCTCGCTTGAACCAGTAGTTTAATGGACTAGCATATTGGTGTTCAATCCCCATTCTGTTCAGGAAGTCAAATTCTACTTGTGTTACACCTAGTAATTTACTTAATTCAGGGTACTGACTAGGATCAATTGTCAGAGTCCGAGGTGGTTCTTGTATCTCAGAAGGAACAGTGACATTGGTAACTATGACTTGTGCTTTGTTTAGGCTACTGATCACTGACTAGCCACTGGCGTCCATTGAACCACATCTCGGCTCTGGCTAATTACCTTAAAGTCAATTCTCTGTAAAGGTAGTCAGCTGGATTTTCTTTAGTAGTGTTCTAGCCTGAGGGGATTGGGGCTTATGGGACTTAAATCTCCAAAAGAGAGCTCTGTTGTTGAACCAGACTGATATTTGCGTACTGGCGGACAACGACCCCCAACCACTCGCTGACGGAACATCCGACCTCGGCAGCCACACTCCCGCTACCGTCGGTCGATTAGCAATGGACACTGGAGTGCTTGTAATTTACTCAGGAGATCACCCTGTACACCTCTTGATCTTGGAGCGGGGTTCAGCATGACATAGTTCAGGGTGCGGCTCCAACACTAACCTTGTTGTCTTGTGTACACACCCTACTTGAGCCGCCGTGACCTCCCCCCCCCACTTTCTCCTTGTTTGGAATGCTCTCTTAAATTCCCCTTTCATGAATTAATATCTTCTGCCACCCTGCCACCCACCCGGTGCTCCAAAATCCGGCGATACTAATACAGCTCACAGCACAGGGAGAAAGGAGTAAACTAGGAAATCACAGCCCCCAACACAACAGTCCCAGAGACAAGAGGGAACCCACAACCAACATCCCAGCAACACCAGAGGGGAGGGCAACACCACCAACCCTCCTCATAGAAACCCTCTCAACCCCCTCACCCTACCTGCCCCTCTCTAATGCTCATTCAACCCTCCCTCCCTCCCCTCCATCCCATTCCCACCCTGTCACTCCTCCCCTATTCCCATGATGTTCCCCTTCCCCCTTCCCCCCCCCCCCCTCCCCTTCATCCCATACCCTCCCAATCCCTCCTCCCCCTTCACCCCGTATCCTCCATGTCCCCACCTACCTCCTTACCACATACCTTACTGTCCCCTTACCCTTCATTTTCCACTCCCACCCCAAAATCCACTGAGACCCTTTTAACCACCTCAGAGATCTTCACACCTATTGAACAGCTTCCTCCATCAACAGAACACTCACCAAGAAGAGGACAACAAAATAAACAAATAAACAGAAGAAAGTGAGCTTCAAGGCAATATACACTAACATAGAAGAGATTACGAATAAAACAAGTGAATTTTGAGAATGGCACTAGAAGAAAACCCAGACATAATAGCACTCACAGGAACAAAGTTAACGAGAAATCATAACAAATGCGTTGCTTCCTCAGGACTACTATGTAGTGAGGAAAGAGAGGGAGAAGGAAGAGGAGGAGGTGGTGTAGCTTTGCTGATAAGAAAAGGTTGCAGTTTTGATAAGATGGTTGTTCAGGGCTGTAAAAATTTCAATGGTTACATAACAGGTAACATAGCATTTGGAGGACAAAACATTATAGTAGTAGTCATATATAATCCCCCCCCCCCCACCAAACGACAGAAAGACCCAGACAGGAATATGATTAAACACAACTTGGCCACCATCAATATAATAGAGAGAGCAGCTTCTGTAGCTAGCAGGAACGGATCCAGACTACTAATAATGGGAGACTTCAACCACGGGAAGATAGATTTGGAAAACAGAGACCTACATGGAAGACCGCACACATGGATAGCTAAGCTGCTGGGTTTAGCAACAAGAAACTTTCTAAGCCAACACACCTAGGAACTGACTAGAATGCGAGGAGAGGAGGAACCAGCTATGCTTGATCTGATATTTACCCTAAATGAAATCAAATTATGTATATAAAAGACAATTATTTCAGTTTCAATGGAAAATTTTTCAAACAAAACATTTGGAATGGCTATGGGCAATCCCCTTTCCCCAGTTTTGAGCAATTTGTATATGGAGTTCTTCAAACAAAGATCTTATCCAGGATTATCCTCTCTAATGTAGTCTGGTTTAGGTATGTCGACGATATTTTGTGCTTATGGCCGAGTGACCAAGACCAAATTGTTTTTCTTAATGAACTTAATTCTTTGGTACCTTCAATAAAATTCACATGTGAAAANTTAAATAGCCTGTCTTTGTCTACCCTATCAATTCCCTTGAAATCTTGAGTGTAATGTCATGTCCCCCCCTAACTCTTCTGTCTTCCAGCGACGTGAGTTTTAATTCCCGTAGTCTCTTTTCGTAGCCCATACCTTCCAGCTCGATACAAGTCTGGTGGCAAACCTTTGAACCTTTTCCAGTTTAGTCTTATCCTTCACTAGATTTGAACGCCATGCTGGGGCTGCATACTCCAGGATTGGCCTGATATATTTGTATACAAAGCTCTGAATGATTCTGTACACAAGTGACTAAATGCCGTTCTTATGTGGCCCAGCCTGATATTGCCGCTGATGTTATCCTCTTGATATGGGCTGCAGGGACAGGTCTGGCGTGATATCAACCCCTAAGTCTTTTCTTTCTCTCTGACTCTTGAAGAATTTCATCTCCCAGATGATACCTTGTATTTGGCCTCCTTCTCTCTACGCCTATATTCATTACATTACATTTGCTTAGGTTAACTCTAACAACCTTTGTTCGACCATTCCTACAGCGTGTCTAGGCCTTCTTGAAGTCTCAAGCAGTCCTCCTCTGTCTTAATCCTTCTCATAATTTTGGCATCGTCAGCAAACATTAGAGAAATGAGTCTTACCCTCCGGGAGATCATTTACATATATCAGAAACAGGATAGGACTGAGTATAGAGCCCTGTGGAACTCTACTGGTGACTTCACACCAATCTGAGGTCTCACCCCCTCACCGTAACTCTCTGCTTCCTATTGCTTAGGCACTCCCTTATCCAGGAGCACCTTACCAGCTGCCCCTGCCTGTCTCTCCAGCTTATGTACCAGCTTCTTATGTGGTACTATGTCAAAAGCTTTCCGACAATCCAAGAAAATGCAGTCCGCCCAGCCTTCTGTTTCTTGCTGAATCTTTGTCGCCTGGTCGTAGAATTCTATTAAGCTAGTCAGGCAAGATTTACCTTCTCTGAACCCTTGGTAGCGATTTGTCACGAAGTCCCTTCTCTCCAGATGTGTTACTAGGTTTTTTCTCACGATCTTTCTATCACCTTGCATGGTATACAAGTCAAGGACACTGGCCTATAGTTCAGTGCCTCTTGCCTGTCACCCTTTTTGTATATTGAGACCACATTCGCCATCTCCATATTTCTGGTAGGTCTCCCGATTCCAGTGACCTACTATACACTATGGAGAGTGGCAAGCAAAGTGCATCTGCACACTCTTTCAGAACCCATGGCGAGATCCCGTCTGGCCCAACAGCCTTTCTAACATCCAGGTCCAGCAGGTGTCTCTTGAATTCATCTCTCGTAATTTCGAACCCATCCAAGGCCACCTGGTTTACTTTCCCTCTCCTAGCACAGTGACCTCACCTGGTTCTATTGTGAAGATCTCCTCGTACCTCTTGTTGAGTTCTTCACACACCTATTTGTCATTCTCTATATTCCTGTCCACGCCTGTTCTAAGTTTCATTACATGTTCCTTCACTGTTATTTTCCTCCTGATGTGACTGTGGAGTAGCTTTGGTTCGGTCTTGGCTTTATTTGCTCTATCATTTTCATAATTTTTCTCTGCTTCTCTTCTCACCCTAACATACTCATTCCTGGTTCCCTGGTATCTCTCTTTGCTCTCAGGTATTCTCTTATTCCGGAAGTTCCTCCATGCCCTTTTGTTCAGCTCCTTTGCTTCCTTACATGCCCTGTGCTATGGATTCTTCTTTTGCAGTTCGGATTTTTCCTTTTGGGCCGGGATAAACCTGTTTACTGCCTCCTGACACTTTTGGGTGACATAGTCCATCTTATCTTGTGCAGACTTAGCTCTGAGGTTTGTGTTCCAAGGTATTTTCCTTAGGAAAATTCTCATCTCATAATTCCCCTTTCGGTATACCAGTCTTTTGTTTCCTAGTTCTTTTTGGGGGGAGATAATTCCTAGTTCTCTCAGGTACTCAAAAATCAATACACTGTGATCACTCATTCCCAAGGGTGCTTCCATCTTAACTTCCCCCTATATCCCAGTCATTTAGGGTAAATATCAGATCGAGCATTGCTGGTTCCTCTTCTCCTCTCCTCTCATTCTTGTTGGTTCCTTGATGTGCTGGCTTAGAAAATTTCTTCTTGCCACGTCCAGCAGCTTAGCTCTCCATATTTCTGATCCTCCATGCGGGTCTCTGTTCTCCCAATCTATTCTCCGTGGTTGAAGTCTTTCATGATTAGTATTCCAGATCCATTCCTGCTAGCAACAGAAGCTGCTCTCTCTCTATTATGTAATTGGTGGTCATATTGTTTTTATCATATTTCTGTTTGGACCTTCTGTCATTTGGTGGTGGATTATATATGACTATGACTATAATTTTTAGTTCTCCAGTTATGGTACCTATTATGTAGTCACTGAAGCCTTCACAGCCCTGAATAATCATCTCCTCAAAATCCCAGCCTTTTCTTACCAGCAGAGCTACACCACCACCACCTCTTCCTTTTCTCTCTTTCCTCACAATAGAATACTCCTGTGGAAACACTGCATTTGTTATTGTTTTCGTTAGCTTTGTTTCTGTGAGTGCTATTATGTCTGGGTTTTCTTCTAGTACCCATTCTCCAAGTTGATTTGCTTTATTTGTAATTCCATCAATGTTAGTCTACATTGACTTGAGGCTCACTTTCTTCTGTCCCTTCTCATAAACCTTCCTTGGTGAGTGTTCTGCTGGTGGGGGAAGCTGTTCCCCTACCACAAGTGTGTATCTGTGTGTGTGTGTGTGTGTGTGTGTGTGTGTGTGTGTGTGTGTGTGTGTGGTGGTGTGTGTGTGTGTGTGTGTGTGTGTATTTACTATTTGTATTTACTATTTGTATCTGCAGAATCGACCTAATAGCTCTTGGACCCCACCATTCGAACCAAGTTATTTTCCTCTATTATGTCTTATATATATATATATATATATATATATATATATATATATATATATATATATATATATATATATATATATATATATATATATTTCTTTTACACACACACACACCATGAGGTTACCTTGAGGTGCTTCCGAGGCTTAGCGTCCCCGCGCCCCGGTCGTCGACCAGGTCGTCTGGTTGTGAGGTCGTGAGGTCTGGTCGTCGACTAGACCTCACACACATCCACAGATAGCAGCTCGTAGCAGCTAATTCCCAGGTACCTATTTACTGCTAGGTAATCTGGGGCACCAGGGTGAAAGAAATATCTGCCCATTGAGTGTATGTGTGTGTCTGTGTTTGTGTGGTATTGGGTGTGGCTGTGGGAAGGAAGGAAGGGAGTGAGTGAGTGAGAACGAGGGAGGAAGGGAGATGTATAGAGGGGTGAGAAAGAGAGGTAAGGTAGGAACAAGGATTGAGAAGGGAGGGAGAGAAAGGGGGAGGGATCTATTCATGTGTGCGTGACTGTGAAGGGGGAGGGGAGAGGTGAGAGGGGCCGGGATGGTCACTGATCGCTCCTCACATAGGTGTCAAAAAACTTCCTACCCAGAATCATCCAGAAGATGTGTGTGTGTGTATTTACGATTTATGTCTGCAGGACTGAGCTATTAACTTTTGCTTTTTACGGGCTGCTTTTCTAACGAATCTGTTTTTCTCTATTTCTGAGTTTATTATATCTACTTCATATATTTCTAACTCACGCACATTCACACTTCCCCAAGAAGCAGCCCGTAGCAGCTGTCTAACTTCTAGGTACCTATTTACTGTTAGGTGAATAAGTGCATCAGAGTGAAAGAAACTCTGTCGATTTGTTTCCACCTCAGTCGGGAATCGAACCCAGGCCTTTAGGACTACAACCCCCAATCACTGCCCACTCAGCCACGAGACTGCAAGGTGTGCTCGAGTATGTGTGTGTGTTTGTGTATTCTCGCTTATTTGTGCCCGCAGGATCGAGCTCTAGCTCTTGCACCCCGCTTTTCTACCCGTTAGTTGTCTAATGCAATGACTCCTGACCTATTTCTCTATAATACCTGCTTTTAATTTTATGAATGGAGTTTAACTCTACAACCTGCTCCTTTAGACCATTCCATTTACTGGGGAATATCAACTATTACGGCCTGCTTGAGCCAGTAACCGGTTTCTTCCTGCTTAATAGGCTTTAGAGCCTCTTCTTCTATGGTCCCATCCCAAGTAAATGGTAAGTTCTCAAGAAGTGGAAGTAGCAAGTAATTGTACAAGGAATAAAGGTAAACAAGACGCAATTACACCTTCACCAATATATTATCTATTGAAGTATAATGACACATATGTACACAGTGTCGCTATCACACAGGACACTCAATATATCTGCAGTGTCCTTCACAATCCGATGAGTCTACTATCTTCACGTATACGTTGTTCACGTTCAATGGTAATCACCGGAGAGATCACCTTCCTCAACATGGGCCAATCACGCATCGAGTCATCACGATGTCCAAATACCCCACATCTGCTCTCCAGAAACACACTGGCAGACGGCTTCAGCAACACGCTGACAGGGGACACGAATATTCACTTCCAGGGTCTCTAACACCCTGGCAGAAGTCTCTAGCAACACATTAGCAACATTTCTCAGCAGACGGCCACAACTGTCGTCTTGTAACTCGTCTTGGCCAATTCTCGGGTACGTCGGTCCACACAACACTGCTCAAGTACAACAGGTAACACACTGTCTACTACCAACGGTGGCCACTTGTCCTCACAGGAAACAAGTCAGGACTTCTGAACTGCCCAAGATGAACTGATTTCCACAGCACAATAGACTTTCCAAGTCACATCTGTGGATATAAATAAATTAGTCAGACTTAAAGTATACAAGGAGAGTATAGGATGTCAACCTTTTACCGGGAAACTGTGAAATGTAATCAGATGCACAGTCTTGAGGGCGTTGGTATCGTTACTTCACTCATCAGAGGTCATCATCATCGTCGACTTCACATCCTAACTGAGGTATGAAACAGGAGCCTTACACAGACGCCACATCTCAGCCAACAGATGGCGTTGCCTTCGTCTCACTTAATGCCTTGGAGTTAGAGTGCAGGTCAATAGATAGCTCCAAAATTGCCACCACTCACTCCAGCAACAGTGTTGATGTCATCACATCAACCCCCAGGTCTTTCTCTGATTCTAGAATAATTTAATCTCCAAAATGATACCTTGTATCTGGCCTCCTGCTCCATACTTAATTACATTACGTTTACTCGGGTTAAACTCTAACAACCATTTGTTGGGACCTTTCCTACAGTTTCTCCAAGTCTTCTTGAAGCCTCATGCTCCTCCTCTGTCTTAATCATTCTCATAATTTTGGCATCATCAGCAAACATTGAGAGGAATAAAGCTATACCCTCTGGAAGATCTTTTACGAATATAAAAAACAGGAGTGGTCCGAGTACAGAATCCTGGGGGACTTCGCTGGTGACTTTACGCCAATCTGAAGTCTCAGCCCTCACAGTAACTCTGCTTGTTATTGCTTAGGTACTCCCTTACCCACTCCCTTATCCTTATAGTTCAGTGCCTCTTGCCTATCACGCTTTCTGTATATTGGATCTACAGTAGCCGTCTTCCAAATTTCTGGTAAGTATCCCGTCTCCAGTGACCTACTATACACCATGGAGAGTGGCAAGCAAAGTACTTCTGCACACTCTTTCAGTACCCATGGTGAGATTCCATCAAGATCAACAATTTTTCTCATGTCCAGATCCTACAGATGCCTCTTAAGCTCATCTATGGTAATTTCGAACCCCTCCAAGGTCACCCAGTTTACTGCCAACTCTCCTAGCTCAAGGATTTCACATCGTTCTGTTGTAAAGACTTCCTGGAATCTCTAGTTGAGTTCTTGACACACATCTTTGTCATTCTCTGTGTATCTGTTCTCACCCGTTTTCAGTTTCATCACCTGTTCTTTCACTTTTGTTTTCCTCTTGATGTGGCTGTGGAACAGTTTTGCTTCGGTCTTGGCTTTATTTGCTATATCATTTTCATTCTGTCTCTCTGCTTCTCTTCTCATATTGACATAGTCATTCCTGGCTCTCTTGTATCTCTCTCTGCTTTCTGGTGTTCTGTTATTTCGGAAGTTCCTCCATGCCCTTTTGTTCCTTTCCCTTCCTTCCATACATGCCCTATTAATCCTTGGATTCTTCTTTTGCTTCTCATTTTATTAAACCATTGATTCTTCTTTTGATTCTTTGTTTTCCTTTTGGGCCCGGATAACCTGTTTACTGCTTCCTGACACTTTTGGGTGACATAGTCCATCATGTCTTGTATAGTCTTTGTTCTGAATTCTGTGTCCCATGGTATTTCTCGTAGGAATTTTTTCATCTCATAATTTCCTTTTCGATACGCCAACCCCTTTGTTTTCCAGTTCTTTTCTGGGGGAAACTACTCCTAGCGCTAACAGGTATTCAAATTTCAGTACAATGTAATCACTCATTCACAGGGGAGGTTCCAACTTAACTTCCCTTATATCCGACTCATTCAGGGTGAATATCAGATCGAGTATTGCTAGTTCGTCTTCTCCTCTCTTTCTTGTCGGTCCGTTGATGTGTTGGCTTAAAAAATTACTCGTTGCCACGTCCAGCAACTTAGCTCTCCACGTGTCTGGTCCTCCATGTGGGTCTCTGTCTTCCCAATCTATCTTCCCGTGGTTGAAGTCTCTCATGATAAGCAGTCTTGACCCATTCCTGCTAAATACAGAACCTGCTCTTTCTATCACATTAATGGTAGCCATGTTGTTTACATCATATTCCTGTATGAGTCTTCTGTAATTTGGTGAGGTGCTTATATATGACTATTACTACATTTTTTTGGCCCTTATTGCTATGGTATCTGTTATGTAGTCATTGAAAACTTAAGAGATTGATAATCATCTCTTCATAACTCCAGTCTTTTCTTATCAGCAGAGCTATTCCACCTCCACCTCTTCCTTCCCTCTCTTTCATAACTACATAATATTCCTGCAGAAACACTGCGTTTGTTAAGAATTTCGTTACCTTTGTTTTTTTGAGTGAACTCCAATTTCACTTCATTTATTCGAAACTAGCCCTACCCGCCTACAGCAACAGCAACCCTTCTCCGTCCCCCAGTTTTCCCTTCCATTCCCCCTCCTCCGTCCCCTCTTCCTCCCAACCATTCCCCACTCCCCCGTCCACTCGTCCTCCTCACCTTCCCCCACCCCTCCCACGTCCCTTCATTTTGCCAACCATTCCTCCCCTCCCCCGTCCCCTTGTCTTTCCCACTCCCCCGTCCTCCCCACCATCCCCCACTCCCCCTGTCCCTTAGTCCTTCCCTATCCCGTGCCCTCGTCCTCCCCACCATCCTCCACTCCTCACCATTATCACTATTCTCGACGCCCCCTCCCCTCATCCCCACCATCCCCTACTCCCCTGTCCCCTTGTCCTCCCTACAATTACCCCCTCTCCCTCCCCTTGTCCTCCTAACCATCCCCCACTCC
This sequence comes from Procambarus virginalis, assembly GCA_020271785.1. Lineage (NCBI taxonomy): Eukaryota > Metazoa > Arthropoda > Malacostraca > Decapoda > Cambaridae > Procambarus > Procambarus virginalis. The sequence continues at coordinate 16,429,389 of WNGS01142304.1, read as the reverse complement.
CGTCCCCTCGATCTCCCCACCATTCCCTACTCCCTCATCTGATGCGTTCCCAAATGATTTGATGTTCCCATCAGAAAAATGGGAACGTCAAATGATCTTATGTTCCCATCACTGAAAAAAAGGAACAGTTAAAAAAATAAAAAAGGAAAAATATAAAAAAAAACTATACTCACAAAATGATTGGTGTGGTAAACAACACAGCTTATTCCAGAGCAATGTCACACAAAACAGTTAAATCAAATTGAAAATAAATCGAAATCTAAGAAAATTGAATTTATCAATGCAATTGGAAACATTGAAATGGTATCGTAACATATTTAGTACAGCGTGTGTTGCTTTTACATGCAGCAGATGGCGCGGTTCTTCAAAACAAGCATGTTTTTATCTGTCACAGACGTGATATCTCTTTAGTTGGTATATAAAAATACGCGTGTATTCGAATGGAACGTTATATCAAAATTTCAAAGTAATCAATGAAAAACTTTCGGAGATTACGGCTTGTGTTGCTCTTATGTCCAACATTTGGCACTGTTTATTTTTAAATATATTTTTACCAGTCATACATGTGGCATGTATATAGTAGGTATATAAAAACACGCATGTATTCGAATGCAACGTTGTGTCAAGATTTCAAAACAATCAGTAAAGAGGTTTCGGAGATTTCCATCACATGAAAACTCACATGAAAAACACAGTTTTTTCAAAATAAAACATATTTTTACCTGTCACAGACGTCACGTCTATATAGTATGTATATAAAAACATGCTCGTATGCTAATAGAACGTTGTGTGAGAATTTCAGGGCAATCAGTGAAGATCTTTCGGAGATTAGCGATTTTGAACAAACGAACATTTACATTTTTTTTTATATTGATTCCATCTATGTTCGTATACATTGTCTTGAAGCTCACTTTCTCCTATCCATTCTTGTTTCCTCTTCTTGGTGATCTTTCTGTTGATGGAGGAAGTCGTTCCATAGGCATGGAGATTTGTGAGTTTGTTAACAGGTTCATGGAGGATTCTGGAGTGAGGGATGGGGATTATGGAAGAGGAGACAGGGGAGATGGGGTGAGGGGGGGGGGTGACAGGAAGCATATGGAGTGNGGTAGAGGACCAGTAGCCGAAGGAGTGCGGGATGGACCCGTACGTAGGAAGAAGGAGGCTAACCCGTTCGTGCGTGAGGGACTGTAAGGGTGGGGGACCAGACCCATCCCGGTATGATGCTGAAGATACTGGGCGGAATTTACCCTAGTGAGCAGAACCCTTTTCCCTGAGTGTCACGAGAATACCTGTGTAGGTGAGGCAAGTGTGACCACTGTGGGAGGCCCAGTGCAGATGCCCCTACACCAGGTAACCCTGAGTTCGGTTTATGGATGCCAACCCTAGTAGTGGGGGTCTGTGCGACGATGCCACGAGGGAGGCACAGGTCATTTTGGGAAATGACGCATGTGGAGGACGTGTCCTACCGAACCTCGTGAAGGACGAGGAGTGCTTGGAGCACTTAGAGAAGAAAGGCGAAGTGTTCGACGCCTGTGGGGACGAGAAAGGAATCGCCATGGAGGCGTTCCCTGTCTGTGCCGTAGTTCCGAGGCAGTGCGACGGACGAGGAGGGCGTGGATCTGATAAGGCCGACGAGGAGACGTCCGCCGGCCTGGGAATTGATCACCTCGTCATGGAACCCGGAGAGCGAGTGGAGGGCGAAGGCAGCCCAGAAGGTGAGGTACAGGTGACCCTCACCGGTTCTCTGGGGTGGACCGCACTCGTCGAGGAGTGCAGCAGGCAGAATCCCCCAAGTTGATTTGTAAGGTCAAAGAGGACGTATTGGTCCCGAGAAAGCTACTCACTTTAACAGGCAAGAAGGCATATTAGTAAGACAGTGTAAACCTGTAAGGATGGAGGTCGGAAAAGCCTCTCCAGGTACGAGAGACCAAGTAGCGTTGCCAGCCAAGTGCAGAGCGGCAGTGTTGAGTCCGTTGCACGCTGTTGACTCTGCGGGTCGCTAGGGGTGACCACGATGCGACGTTCAACGTCGAGAGAAGTGGCTGGGCAACTACAACATCTTTTCTCTTGGGTGAGGAGGCCCAGGGAAAATCAGGCTGACAGTGGAAATATATTCCGGTCTGAGTGTGTCAGACGAACAGTGATAAATGGGGAGTGATGCAGATTCGGTCGTCGCCCTACCGATCGCAGTCGAAGGGGGCGGTCGGAAGATTCCACTCCACCTCAGAGACAACTCTGAGAATGTTCTGCGTAGAGCAGGAAGACGAGTGGGAAGAGACAGCGGACCCTGTTGTTGGCCATTCGCAAAGCAGTGGCAGAACCGTTAAACTTCTCACAGTTCCAGCTGGTGAACGGACGTGAGGGTGGAGCCCTCGGTCCGCAATAGGTAAGCAGTGGACGCCCAGGATGACCTTGAAGACGGTCTGCAGACACATGAGGAGTGTCACACATTGGCGGCTGCAATACTGGCTGGAAGCCAAGATTTTCAGTGGAAAGGACAGCGTAGTCGCAGATGCGTTGTCCCGCATGCACTAACCAGACATGACTTATTTTAAGGGGAGGGGTATGTGACGGTGTTCCCCCCCTTCTAATTCTCCCACGCCTGCTGTAAGAGTCATGTCCACTATTCCCGAGCGTTCTCTACATTGCAGGCATCAATTGAACATATGTGGGAGAGAACAGTATTCTCGAGAGCCGAGAAATTTGCGAAAATGTAGTATTTTGGCCTGTGGGATAGGCCCTTTAGGGAGCCAATATGGCGCTGGCGAGTCTGTTCTCCCGCCAAAACTGTGTGACGTCAGTGGCGCCAGATTGGTCACCGTCAGCGACGTGGCACTGGGAGCCAATGAAAACCAACTTTGGGAAAAGTGACGTCACATAGGCAGGGGAGTCCAGCCGTGGTGGCGCCTTGGCGATATCAGTCTTTCACGACACGTCCGAGAGGTAGGACGCGCGATCGGTCATCCTGTCAGAGTGACGGATTTACCGAACTCCGGTGGATGTAAGCGTCTCCAGTTGTTGGCACGCACTCTGTGAGGTCTTCCTGCAACCCAGATGTGGCTCAGATAAGGAATTGACAGAATATTGAGCAACAAGTGCTCAGGGACAGGTGCGTTGCAAGAAGTGGGCCGGGCATCGACGTGTGTCGTCGTTGGCAGTTCACCAGTATAAGAGACAGCTTAGTGGCCGGGCACCCACCGTGAGTGAACCGGGTTGACAGCCTTGTCAACCAGGTTGAACGTGTGATCGACGATCCTGTCAAGTTTGACAGTAACCCCACCTTCGTGGAACCCTACGAGTCAACAGTTGGATGCAAGCACGTCGAGAAGTCTTCCCAAATACCTAGCGATATATCTAGACGACGAGGGAATTGACAGTGAAGTGAGCTTCAAGTGCTCTGAAGTCGGGTGCTGTGCGTGTGGAGCTTAAGCAGTATCGTCGGGACGGCTGATAACTTCACAGTGACTTCGTAGTGGTGAGAGGCAGTTCCTCTGGGAGTACAGTGACAAGACTAATTGGGAAACGTGCGACGACCGCCGAGACGTAGGCTGGCTGCCGTAGTTGGGAGGAAAGTTGACGGCCAGGAGACCGACTTCAACCCTGCGACGTACTGTAGAGGAAGGAGCACGGACCTGCAGTGTACAGAAGCGGCGAGACGCGACATCCTAAGGCGTGGGCTTGTGTTTCTGGATGGTGAACGAGGCGAGAGCCTGGACCAGGAGCTACAACCAACTGTCATCCTAGGATAGGTGAAGTAGGTGTTTACAGTTACCCTCCCATTTCCCCTTTAGTTAGCTATATATTTCTTGTCAGGATATTTTATATGTCGTGAGCAAGTCTCACTTGAGTCTAAGTCACAGAGAGCACAGTATGTGGTGAGCTGCCCAGAGCGCTCACAGTATCAGTTTACATATATATCTATGTGTGGGTGTGTGCAAGCACCAAGATTCATCAGAGAATTTACTGTGACTATTATTAATTACAGTGAATATTATATTATATATATATTGGTAGTAAACCAGATATTGGTGTGTTGATCTCTATAATCTATTGATATAAATGCCTGTGGATTGATCTCTATAATCTATTGATATAAATGCCTGTGGATTGATCTCTATAATCTATTGATATAAATGCCGTGTGTTGATCTCTATAATCTATCGATATAAATGCCTGTGTGTTGATCTCTATGATCTATGATATAAATGCCTGTGTATTGATCTTCATGATGTATATATATATATATGCCTGAAATTTGATTACTGATTTATATATGACATGACTGTGTACTGAATAATATATACGTGAAGTGATTGCCAGTGATATCTCTTTAAGAGAAAGTATAGATATAAAGAAAAGTTCAGTGATCAAGTGAGTGCATTCACAGTAAATATTATTAAGAATAGAGTAATCTTTTGGTACGGTGAAAAGCCACTGTGAGAGTATTGTGAATAAGATGTTGATCGTGAGGCCAGTGAAATCATAAGTAAGCCATGTGAATGTTGAATAGTGTTTGGAAAAAGTTAAATAAACGGGGATCGTGACAGAATTAGAAAACAAGTACTAGTCTGTTCCCACGATCGCGAGGGTCCGGTCAGCTGACATTCTGACAGGTGACGCGTGGCGCTGCCGATGTTGCCATATCGGTGCGCCCAGAATATTATGCTATGAATGGAGCAATTGTCATATATTATTCCTGATACATTGATGCATATATATTCTCGTTGTCTTTAAGTAAAATACCAAAACTCTTTGGTGTTTGATATCATCCCCTCCATTTATCTTGTGACCGTGTAATGAAGTAAAGCAGAGTGACCTGCCTGATACTATATTACGGAATTTGCTCTTGCCACAATTACACCTGACCACTGCAGTGTTACTGGACACCTAAAAAAAACCAGTTGGCGACCTTGAAGGCTGTGTAAGAGTTCGGTGTCGGGGCGGGCCACAGATTGAGGGAACGATCTGTGCCCTCACTCATCTTGCAATTAAAGGCCGGTTGTGAGACCGACTGGGGTACTCCGAGGCCAGCAGTGGAGCCTAGAGGATCGAGGGAAGACCCGCCGAACGACGGTGAGTAAGGGTTATTGTTGGAGCAACCACCTGGAAAGGAGATCCAGTCTACTGTTGCTTTAACCTTCTCTAACGAGAACACCGTGAAACCCCGACAAAAGTAAGTGGGAAAATATTATAGAAAAAAAATTAGAAATATCGTGTTTAAGTCACGCAGTTTCAGGGTAAACTCTACGGACATATTTGCCAGTTTCAAACCGCGTATTTTTCAAATACCATTTCTGAGAATATGTTCATAAAAGTTTATTAAGAGTTCTTATGAGGAAAATAATTTCATAGAGGTGGTTAACAGTTCTTATCGGGAAAATTCAAATTTTCAGAGTTCAGTTTTAAGAAAATATTTCAGAGTTCAAATGATCATAGAAGTTTTTTATATGTTTATGACCAAATTTTGTAAAAAGACCATTTCAGAGAATATTGTCTTAGACGTTTTGTTAGGAAAAAAAATATCTTAGCCATGACATTTGTTTATATGCATTTAAGACCGAAAGTTGTCAGAGTCCAATTTGTCCCCGAAAATATTCAGAGTCCAGTTTGTGCCAGAAAATATTCAGAGTCCAATTTATACCCAAAAATAATCAGAGTCCTACAATCTATGAAATGCCAGTAATGGCCGAAATTAGGCAGAGTCCATAGAAGACCAGATTTTAACAGAATCCCCTAAAAGACCGAAAAATAGTCGGAGTCCACTTAAAGACTGAAATATTTCAGAGTTTTACTCACACCTGCGTTCTTAAACAGTTCTTATTTAGGAAATTCAAATATTGTCAGAGTCCAATAAAGACCTAAAAATAAACAGAGTCCAGTTTGAGCCCAGAAATATTCAGAGACCAATTTTCATCAGAGACCATTTCCAGACCAAAATTTGTTAGTCTGCATTTATAAGTGTAGTTTCAATATTAACCTATCAATTTCCCTGAAACTTTAAACTGCCATATTTCAGACGTAGTGAAATATATGAAGCCAGTAAGCAAGCCCACAGCTCCGGTCCCCGCCTTAGCTCTATCTCGTATCTTCGTTAATACTTAATCAATTTCCCTGAAATTTTAACCCCCTGTATTTCATGCACAGTAAATATGATCAAGTTAGTTACCGAGCTCCAGCTCTTGTCCACCACCGCATTTCTTTTGTACAAGTTCTTTAGTAGCAGATCACTTTCCCTGAAATTTAAACCCGCTGTATTTCAGACACAGTAAATAAGATCAAGTCAGTTACTGAGCTCCAGCTCATGTCCCCCACCTTAGTTCATTTGTACAAGTTCTTTAGTAACAGACTAATTATCCCTGAAATTTGTAACTGCGGTATTTTCAGACATAGTAAAATAGTTCCGAACAATTACCAAACTCTAGCTCACGTCCACTGCCTTAGCTCATTTGTACATGTTCTTTATTATCAGATCAATTCCCCTAAAATTTAAAATCACTATATTTCTACGTAGTTAATTAAATCAAGACATTAACCGAGTTTCAGCTCATGTCCTCCACCTTAGTTCAATGTTCATCAAATTATTTCAGATCAAGCCCCTCTCCAGTCGAGGGGCTGTGGACAATTAGAGTCCACAACGTTTCCAGACCGGCTCCACAACAGAAACGCCTCCTCACTTCCTTCCTCTTGAAGGTACAACAATTAGAGTTTTACCAAGGCGCAGCCAAACACTCACTGCCAGGACGCCTCTAATTATTAAATTCACAGAGAGATGTTGTACTAAGGCCCCAACGGTTTCGTCACACTTGCAGACAAGTATTCTTCACTCCAGCACTAGTACAGGTGACTATATTCTTTCTCATTGCAGGAGATCAACACATTATATCCACCTCTGATGACAGTGGCGACTCAAGTGAGGTCAAGATGTCCTGCGAGTCTCACATCATGTCAGCTTAATATCGACATCTCCCTCCATGTCAATTATTTACATGCTCATCCTCTGCTAATGCTTTAAAACTATTCACTGACATTCGTCAAGTATTTATTATAATCTCATATATATACTTCCTCTGACCTCTCAATCAGGTCCAGTTTGCTAAATAACTCAAGGGGGTCGACTCGTTCTTCAGGCTACCTGGGGTCATAACAGTACTCCAGGAAGGGACCAGAAAGAATGAGGCCGGCATTCCGGAAGGGAAACTATGAGGAGATAAGAAAATTTCTAACTGATATAGCTTGGGAAACAGAGCTCAGAGGAAAGTCGGTTCAAGACATGATGAACTACATTACACAGAATTGTAAGGAGGCAGCAGACAAGTTCGTCCCAGTCCAGAAGGAAAAAAATGAAATACAGATGAACCCTTGGTTTAATAAGAGTTGTAAGCTAGCAAAGCAACTAAGTAAAAGGGCGTGGAAAAACTATAGAATCAAAAAAACACTAGTGAGCAGACAAAGATACCAGAGGGCCAGGAATGAATACGTCAGGGTGAGAAGAGAGGTAGAGAGGCAATATGAACATGACATAGCGAGCAAGGCAGAAAGCAAGAGGCCGGCATTCCGTAAGGGAAACTATGAGGAGATTAGAAAATTCCTAACTGATATAGCTTGGGAAACAGAACGCGGAGTCGGGGACGCCAGAGCAGAGCGTGGTGAAGATGGCGCTGGAGCAGAGCACGGTATCGATGGCGTCAGAGCAGAGCACAGTGTCGGGGGCGCCGCAGCAGAGAGCGGTCGCTGGCAAAGGGAAACAAACAAAACAAGGACCCAAAGTCTATCGGGATTACAAATGGGGTACCTGTAAGCATGGCATATCGGGAAGAACAAATGGAACATGTAAGTACGATCACCCTAGAAAGTGCAGGAACCTCAGCAGTACGGGTAAATGTACCAAAAGCTGTGAATTCTTTCACCCAGAATTTTGCAAGAACTCTTTAGACAGAAAAGAATGCTTCAATACCGAATGTCCAGGTTTTCATATAAGAGGATCCAGGTGAATAAAACCGACAGACCGCCACTATCAAAACAGCCACAACTTCATCGACCAGGATGATTTTTTAGCAAGAGAAAGAGGAGAAGAATGGCTAAAAATGCCCAGACGCTACCACCACCTCGGTCAAATGATAAAGAGGACGCAAACACAGTGGCCTCCCTACCAGAGCCTCAGATATTAACACCAAGTAAAGCATCCAGCGCTTCCACAAACATGATAACATCATTTATATTTGCCAACATCCAGGGTATAAAAACACGCAAATTCAGCTAAGTTCATTTCATAGATGGTCTCCTTCATGAGGCAAATGCAGTGTTAGCAGCCCTAATGGAAACTCACACGAAAGCCTACCATGATAGTGAAATATGGATCTCAGAGTACAATCTTTTCAGATGTGACTGGAAACATCGGATACAGGGTGGGGTCAGCCTCTACATTGAAGACACACTCATCTGTATTGAGCTGCTAAACACCTCAAATGATATTGTGGAAGTGCTGATAATCAAAATAGAGATCCTAAATGTAGTTATTGTCCTTTGTAAGTCACCGGAGGCAAACCCTCAGCAGTTTAAACACCAACTAATTACAATAGAACACTGCTTGGAAAACCTCACAAATCCAGCCCCGAACATCATCCTGCTTTGGGACTTCAACCTACGGCACCTGAAATGGAAACACTTGGCTAATACAGTAATATCAAAAAGAATACCAGGGAGTAGCCTAAATGAACAGGCACATCTGATTTAGAAATGGCGAATGAATTTAATAGCTTCTTTTCATCGATTGGTGCTAACCTTTCCAGTAAAATCCCACAGACTCAGACACATATCAACACATATCTCTCAGGCAGCTAACCAAACTCTCTTCTCCCTTCACCAGTCAGCCCGACAGATGTTGTGTCCATCATACACTCACTATAAACCAAAGCTAGGAACATCAGTGAAATCCCATTCGTTGTATACAAGAGCGCCTCCCATCTCCTTGTGCCACCTATAGCTCTGCTGTTCAACAAATCCCTTGAGTGTCATACCTTCCCTGATATCCTTAAAAAAGCAAGAGTAACGCCAGTTCATAAAGGAGGTAATCCGGCAGACATAAACAATTATAGACCAATATCAAACCTACCCATACTATCAAAAATATTTGAAAAAATTATCTACAAACAGCTCTACTCCTATCTCGTAAAATTCGACATTCTTAGCCCCTGTCAGTTTGGCTTCCACTCCCAAAAGAGTACCAGCGATGCAATTTTTAGTCTCCTTGATATAATTTACTCAGCCCTTGAAAAAAATGAGTTTCCGATTGGACTGTTCATTGACCTGAGAAAGGCCTTTGATACTGTTAATCACAATTACCTCTTACGTAAACTCCATCATTTTGGAATCCGAGGCCATGCACTGGACAATATCCAATCCAATCTTAGTGATAGACACCAATGTGTAGCCATCAATAATATAACATCTCCCACTCTACCAATAACCGTTGGAGTCCCACAGGGCAGCATCTTGGGACCTCTCCTATTTCTTATATACATCAAAGATCTGCCTAATGTCTCTAACATTCTGAAACCTATTTTGTTTGCTGATGATACTACCCTCATCTACTCTAACCCCAACCCATATACACTAAATAATGTTGTTAATAATGAACTAAAAAAAGTCCACTTATGGATGTCAACTAACAAACTAACACTTAACATAGAAAAGACCTACTACATCTTATTTGGAAGCAAATCTACAAATGCAATTCAGCTTCAGATAGACAATGTAAACATTAGCAATAAAAATGATGGAAAGTTTCTTGGCCTATTCCTAGACAGGAGACTCAACTTCAGTATCCACATACAGCACATAACTAAGAAAGTCTCTAAAACAGTTGGTATACTCTCCAAAATCAGATATGATATACCTAACTCTGCTCTCATCTCTCTATATTATGCACTAATCTATCCCTATCTTAACTATGGTACCTGTGCATGGGGTTCAACCACTGCAAACCACCTCAAGTCCATCATCACCCAGCAAAAATCTGCTATCAGAATAATATCAAATTCTGCTTTCAGACAACACTCAGCCCCCTTGTTTAACTCCCTAAACATGCTAAACATAATCTCACTCCACAAATTCTCTTGTGTCAACTACATTTACAAAACCCTGTTCTTAAATGCAAATCCTGCTCTGAAACTCTTCCTGGACAGATGTAATAGGACCCATTATCACCACACCAGAAATAAATATATCTTTGATATCCACAGTGTTAAACTTAATCTGTGTAAACACTCTATGCAAATAAAGGGACCAAGTCTATGGAACTCACTCCCTATTGAATTGAAAAGCTGTCCAACTTTTACGTCATTCAAAAACAATACTAAAAAGTACCTAATTTCATCTTCATAGTTTTTTACCTTTTGCTTTAAAATTGCACTGTATCTATTGCTACGCAATCTCCCAATCTTTATGTACCCAATCCGAACATCTTTACCATTTTGATCATTGCTGTCTTTTTATATGTGCTGCCAATCTGCTGTATGGTGTCTATTAATCTTGTTTAAATTACCAATCAAGGTGTCAATGTAATCAATCAGAGCTTTAATATATCAATGTGCTTTAATATACTTACTAATCTCTCTCACCTCATTTTTTTTCTTGCAATGTATTTGTTATCATTATATTAATTCTGCTTGAATTTACCTACTTAAAATTATCTGTTAGATTAAGGACCTGCCCGAAACGCTGCACGTACTAGTGGCTTTACAAGATTGTAAATACTATGCTATGTATTCTCGCAAACCCAATGTACCTTCTTGTATATAAATAAATAAAAATAATAAATAAATAAATAAAACATGCAAATGACCTGGTACGGATGTGCGACAGGTTTGCCTTAAACCAGCAAATAGTAGAACCAACTAGGAAGGAGAACACGCTGGACCTCATTTTCACACAATAATGATGAATTGATCAGGAACATAACGATTACAAATACCAGTTACTCAGATCACAACTTAATTGAAGTTCTGACAAGCATGGGGACAAGACCTTCATAACCAGTCCCGATTTCCGGTGGAGGAGATTTCAGCAAATTCAACTTCAGTAATAAACAGATAAACTGGGAGCAAATAAACCAGGACTTCACAGAAATAAACTGGGAAGAACAGCTAGAAAATGTAAACCTGAACAAGTGTCTGGAAAAAAAAAGCTCAGTAGCACTAGAAATATACTCAAACCACATACCGCTAAGAAAAAAGCAGAAGAGATGCAGGTTGGAACGGGAACGTCGTTTCCTTTTTTAGCGAAGAAAACAAATAGCAGAACAACTTGAGAGTCGCACCCTATCTCAAGAACGGCAAAGGAGGTTACGTATAGAAAGAGAAACAATTGAACTCAAGCTACAAGAATCATACAAAACCCATGAGAGACAAAGAGAGCAAAAGGCCATCAGTGAAATAGAGAGAAATCCAAAATATTTTTTCTCCTAAGGAAAATCAAGATAAAAAAACCACATCTAGTATCGGGTCCCTGCGAAAGGGTTTTTCACCGATGACAAGAAAGAAATGAGCGAATTACTGAGGAAGTAGTACGACTCTGTTTTCAGCGAGCCACTAACCACACTAAAGATTGATAACCCAAATGAATTTTTCATGGATATCATACCAACATCAAATCATATATCAGACGTCACCCTATCCCCACTGGATTTTGAAGAAGCCATAAACAGTTTGCCTATGCACTCTGCACCAGGCCCTGATTCATAGAACTCCATATTCATCAAGAACTGTAAAAAACCACTATCGCAGGCACTTCACATTTTTTGGAGACAAAACCTAAATGCTGGCGTTATCCATGACATACTAAAAACTGCAAAGATAGCACCATTCCATAAAGGAGGAAATAAAGCAGAGGCAAAAATTTACATACTGATAGCACTAACATCGCACATCATAAAAATCTTTGAGTGCTAAGATCACAAATTACATGAAATCACAGCATCTCCATAGCCCCGGACAACATGGTTTCAGAACAGGGGTCTCTTGCCTGTCACAGTTGCTAGACCACTATGACATGGCATTAGATGCCATGGAAGACAAACAAAATGCTGATGTAATTTACACAGATTTCGCAAAAGCCTTTGACAAATGTGACCATGGTGTTATTGCACATAAAATGTATTCAAAAGGAATAACCGGAAAAATAGGCAGATGGATCTACAATTTCCTGACTAACAGAACCCAATGTGTAATAGTCAACAAAATAAAATCTAGCCCAACAATCGTGAAGAGCTCAGTCCCCCAGGGTACTGTGCTTACTCCAGGACTTTTTCTCTTGCTCATATCGGACATTGACAAGGACACAATCTATAGCACTGTATCATCCTTTGCAGATTACACTAGGATTTTCATGAGAGTAAGCAACATAGAGGACACGGCAAACCTCCAATCAGATGTAGATCAGGTCTTTCTGTGGGCTTCAGAAAATAATATGGTGTTTAACAAAGATAAGTTCCAGCTCATGCGCTACAAAAAATAAAAATATAAAAACGGAAACCACGTACAAAACTCAGCCAAATCATATTATAGAACGAAAAGGGAATGTAAAGAATCTGAGGTTACTCATGTCGGAAGACCTTACCTTTAAAGAACACAATAAAGTAGCCATCACATCTGCAAGAAAATTGACAGGTTGGATAACAAGAACTTTTCACACTAGAGATGCTATACCGATGATGATACTTTTCAAAACGCTAGTGCTCTCTAGAGTGGAGAACTGCTGCGCAATGTCAGCCCCTTTCAAAGCTGGAGAAATGGCTGACCTGGAGAACGTGCAGAGATCCTTTACTGCTAGTATCCACTCAGTAAAACATCTAACCTACTGGGATCGACTAAAGAGCCTAAATCTGTTTTCCCTTGAGCGCAGGCGGGAGAGATACATAATAATTTACACGTGGAAAATAGTAGAGGGTATGGTCCCAAACCTGCACACAGAAATAACATCACATGAGACCAGAAGACATGGCAGGATGTGCAGAATACCCCCGTTGAAAAGCAGAGGTGCAACAGATACTTTGAGAGAGATCTCTATCAACATCAGAGTCCCGAGACTGTTCAACACGCTTCCACTACACATAAGGGGCATAACTGGCCGACCCCCTCACAGTGTTTAAGAAAGAACTGGATAAATACCTCCAAAGGATACCTGATCAACCAGGCTGTGATTCGTACGTCAGACTGCGAGCAGCCGCGTCCAACAGCCTGGTTGACCAGTCCAACAGCCAGGAGACCTGGTCGACGACCGAGCCGCGAGGACGCGAAGCCCCGGAAGCACCTCAAAGTAATCTCAAGGTAAGGTAAGGCAAAGACTCAACCCAAACTGCTGCATAGCCACATCAGGAGGAAAACAACAGTGAAGGAAAAAGTAATGAAACTGAGGATAGGGGCAGAAAGATTCACTACAAACGACACGGAAGTGTGCGAGGAACTAAATAGAAATTCCAGGTCTTCACCTCAGAGCAAGGAGAAGTCCCAGAGATAAGAGAGGGAATATCAAACCAGACACCACTAGAGGAGTTTGTGATTATTAGTGGGGAGGTGAGGAAGCATCTGCTAGATTTGGATGTGACAAAGGCTATAGGCCCGGATGGAATCTCACCTGGGTTTAAAAGAAAGGAGGAGAAGCTCTGTGCCGGCCACTCTCCATGGTGTACAACAAATCACTGGTAACAGGTGAACTGCCAAAAATTTGGAAGATGGCCAATGTAGTCAAAATATACAAGAAGGGTGATAGGCAGGAGGCACTGAACTACAGGCCAGTGTCCCTAACTGATGGGGAATATTGTGCGTAAAAAGCTAATAGAACATCTGAAGCAAAATAACATTTTAAGGCAACAACAGAATGGGTTCAGAGATGGCAAGTCATGCCTCACAGGATAAATTAAATTCTACGATCAGGCAACAAAAATCAGGCAAGAGAGAGGTGGGCAGACTGCATATTTTTGGATTGCAAGAAAGCCTATGACTCAGTACCACACAAGAGACTAGTGCAAAAGCTGGAGATGCAGGCAGGAGTGGATAAGGGAGTGCCTAAGTAGCAGAAGACTGCGAGTCACAGTGAGGGGTGAAGTCTCAGATTGGCGAGGCATCACCAGTGGAGTCCCGCAGGGTTAACTCCTTGGACCTATAATGTTTCTGATATATGTAAATGATCTCCCAGAGGGAATAGACTTGTTCTTCTCAATGTTTGCTGATGATGCAAAAAATTATAAGGAGGATTAAGACAGAAGAAGATAGTCGAAGGCTACAAGATGACCTTCCACACTGAAGGAATTTTCCAACAAATGGCAACTAGAGTTCAACCCAAGTAAATGTAAGGTGATGAAACTAGGCGGAAGAAATACGAGGTCAGACACTGGATACTGCATGGGAGAGGAAGTCCTTCACGAAACGGTCAGAGAGAAAGATCTAGGAGTTGATATCATGCCAGACCTGTCTCCTGAAGCCCATATCAAAAGAATAACATCGGTGGCGGCGTATGCGAGGCAGGCTAACATTAGAACTGCCTTCAGAAACCTGTGTAAGGACTCTTTTAGAACCTTGTATACCACATATGTAAGGCCAATCCTGGAGTATGAGGCCCCAGCATGGAGCCTTGTCAAGCACAAAGCGAAGCTGGAAAAATTTCAAAGGTATACCACCAGGCTAGCTTGGGGGTAAAAATAGCATACGCTTCTTTATTCCTTTGGGATGTATTTTATTTTCTCAATAAACATACTTGATCTTGAACTTGAACTAGGCAAGTCCCAGAACTAAGAGGCATTAGTTATGAGGAAAGGCTGCAAGAACTACAACTTACGTCGCTGGAAGACAGAAGAGCCCAGGAAGACACGATCACCACATTCAAAATTCTCAGGGAAATTGACAGGTTAGAAAAGAATGGATTATTTAGCACAAGTAGTACACGCACAAGGGGACGCAGGTGGAAGCTGATATCCAAATGAGCCACAGAGACATTAGAAAGAACTTTTTCAGTGACAGAGTAGTTAGTAAATGGAATGCACTAGGAAGAGATGTGCTGGAGGCTGATTCCATACACAGTTTCCAATGTAGATATGATAGAGCTCGAGAAGCTCAGGAATCTGTCCACCATTAGATCGACTTGAGAGGCGAGACCAAAGAGCCAAAGCTCAGCCCCCGTAAGCACAACTAGGTGCGCACATACACTAACATCAGAGGGACAAATAAATTTAGAAACGTCAGCACCACACTCTAAACGGACGAGTACCAAACAAAAAACTTTCATGACCTTCAATAAGCAGACATTCAAAACACTGTACATCACTACCTGTATATTGTACATGAACATATAGTGTAAATGTTCCCGATGCCTATTAAGAGAACAGGATGGCAATGATGGTAGCTTGCGACACAGATGAGCTATACAGATGTTAGGGAGCATATAGTGTTTAGCTCAAGAGTAGTAAGACAATTAAATGAACTGAATGAGCAGGTCATAGAAACAAACTCAAATCATTGTAGAAAAAGAAGATATGATAATGTAAATTTAGATTGTGACATTGTATTTGATATCCGGCCCTCTGAAACAGGTGAGTGCACACAGGCGCACTCACACATACATTCAGCAACCCATCCTCGACTCAAGTCCATTACATTCAGCGGTCAACCCCACAGACCATTCATAAATTTTAACATGCTGTTCATTCAAAACGGAATTTTCTCAAGTATAAATTAATATTATAATATATTAGCATATTGTGTATAAATAGGCATAGGTTAGGTTAGGTTAGGTGTTTAGGTTCTGCTGGCGATTTTTTGTATTTGTAATACGTGGATGAAGCATTTACAGCGTTGTGGTTCGAACAAAATTCGTCAGTGAAGCACTTAATTAGCTTACACAAGGTTTTGGGGAGAACTTCAGGAGTTCAGGTGGAGCGAGGACAGGCGGAGACTCTCCCAAGAGTAGTTTACACAGTGAGGTGAGTCGGTTCAAGAGTTCAGGGGAACCGGTGAGGAGATCCCAAGGGGAATTACCGGGACTGGTGCTGGAGCAAGGAATGCTGCCAGAGAGACAACGACCGGGGGCGCGAGGTGGACCCAGGGGACGGCGGTTTCCAGGAGCGTTGCCCGAGTGACAGGTGGAGAGTCGCCTCCCAGGAGAGTCAGATGTTTTAATTGTGGTGGGCGCGGACACTTCGCACATGAGTGTGGTCGCTCCATGCAATGCAGAAGTGTGGCACTGGTCAGAATGGACGACTAAGGAACCAAGAATGTTTTGAGCAGATCTCCACTAGAAAGGGAGGAAAAGATCCTTCCTTTTATTTGTGAAGGTACTGTGAAGATAAAAGGGGCCGACCCCATTCCAGTGAAGATGTTGAGAGATACTAGAGCAGACTTTACCCTGGTGAGTGAGACCCTATTCCTGGAGAGTTATGAGGACACCAGTGTGGGGGTGGCCATGGTGACCACTTTGGGTGGCCCAGTGAGAATGCCCCTTCTCGAGGTGATTTTGGATTCTGACCATGGCTGCAAGACCCTAGTGGTGGGGGTCAGCCCCTCGATGCCTGAGATGGAGGCCCAGATCATTCTGGGAAATGACTCAAGTGGGGGATGTGTACTCCCAAACCTCGTTAAGAGCGAGGAGTTTTTGGAACACTATAGAAAGGGAGGCAGTGCGCCAGACGCCTGGGGAAACGCGAGGAAGATCGCTGAGGGAGCGTCCCCTGTGTGCGCGGTATTCCCGAGACAGAGTGTCAAAGGCGAAACAAGTGGATCTGGTTAGGCTGGAGAGGATGTGCCTGACAGCCTAGGAATCGATCGACTCTTCGAGGAACCCGGAGGACAGATGGAGTGTAGTGGGAACCCGGATGATGGAGTACAGATAACTCTGACCAGTCCTCTCAGATTGGATCGCGCTCGACTGGGCGAGCTGCAGCGGGAGGAATTTCATGAGTTGATATTAGAGGTCGAGGGAGGTCGCCCTGGACGCGAGACTGCTATGCATTTCTACTTAGAAGAGGGGATGCTGATGAGGCAGTGGAGGCAGTTGAGGATGGAAGCCGATATGGAGGCACTGGGAGTGAAGCAGCAGGTAGTGCTACCGACTCGATGCAGAGGAGCAGTGCTGGATTTGGCACACTTGGTGGACCCTGCAGGACATCTGGGAGTAACCAAGATGCTGAGCCGGATCAGGGAACACTTCTATTGGCCGGGAATGGACGCCGACGTGAGACGTCATTGTAAAACGTGTCTTCCTTGTCAGAGGGCGGGAAAGAACGTGCTGGCAATACCGAGGGCCCCTCTGGTTCCTGTCCCTGCTTTTGGACAAGTGTTTGAGCGTCTACTGATAGACGGTGTGGGACCCTTGCCTCGAACGAAGAGGGGGAACAACTACTTGCTGACGATTATGTGTGCGTCAATGTGGTTTCTGGAAGCGGTCCCGGTGCGACAGCTAACATCAAAGAGTATTATGGGACAGCTCCAGCGTTTATTCTCTTGGGTGGGGATACCCAAAGAGATTCAGACTGATTGTGGGAGCGTGTTCCAGTCGAGATGGTTCAGACAAACTATTGCAAGCTGAGGGATAACCCAGATTCGGTCTTTGCTCTATAGACCGCAGTCACAAGAAGTGATCGAAAGGTTTCACTCAAACAAGGAACAAAATGGGATGAGGCCGTGTATCCGGCGTTATTTGCGATACAGGACGCAGTGGTGGAGTCTCTGGGATTCTCACCGTTTCAACTTGTGTATGGACACGAGGTGCGTAGTTCCCTATCGATGCTGAAAAAACACCTGACGTCGGGAGTGGTCATGAAATCAGTCGACGAGTATGTGTATAAATTCAGGGAACGACTTGGAAGTGTGAAGAAGTTGGCGGCCGAGCATCTCAGGAAGGCCCAGAGGAAGATGTGCGATTGGTATGATCGGAAGGCTGTCCCAAGGGAGTTCCAGGTTGGGACCCGGGTGATGGTGCTGCTACCCGGAAAGAGCAAGGTGACTGAACCGCGTTTCGGAGGACCATACAGGGTTGTGAAGCGGATAGGCCAGATGAACTATGAAATCAGCAAGCCGGACTGACCCCATAAGATGCAGGTGTGTCATATAGATCGTCTGAAGCCATATTTCCAGGAAGAAGGAATGGCTACTGTTCAGCACGGGACGATGCGACCACAAGGAGAGAGGGGAGCAGTTATGTGTATGAGACTGAACCAAGAATTACCGGAGGAAGAAGGAAAATGGGCCCATGCTGATTGCACTCATCTTTTCAACACCGAGAGTCTAGGAAGCATCGGAAAGAAGTTACAACATCTGAAAGGGAAGCAGAGGGCCGAATTGATGACCATTTTGAGGGAGAATGAGTCTATTTTCACGGACGTGCCCCGACACC
Organism: Procambarus virginalis; assembly: GCA_020271785.1. Taxonomy (NCBI): domain Eukaryota; kingdom Metazoa; phylum Arthropoda; class Malacostraca; order Decapoda; family Cambaridae; genus Procambarus; species Procambarus virginalis. Next base: position 16,411,008 of record WNGS01142304.1, on the reverse strand, counting down.
ATGGGAGTGTGATGCACGAAATAGAAGTGAGAGGTGGTAGGCCGATTAAGCAGAGTGCTAATCGGGTCAGCCCGGAGAAGAGGGAGCTAATGAGAAAAGAAGTGGAATATCTTCTGGCGAACGACGTAGGGAGCCAAGTAACAGTGAGTGGAGTTAGCCTTGTTTGTTGGTAAAGAAGAGCGATGGGACGTACCGTTTTTGTACGGACTATCGGAAGGTAAACGCCATCACCGTGTCGAATTCTCATCCTATGCCCCGCGTGAATAATTGTATCGACCAGGTAGGCAACGCCAGGTACGTGTCGAAAGTCGATCTCTTGAAAGGGTATTACCAGATATCATTGTCCCCAGAGGTGAGGAAGATTTCTGCTTTCGTCAAGCCGGACAGGCTATACCAGTACAAGGTGCTGCCGTTCGGATTGAAAAACAGCGGAAGTTGCTTCCAAAGAATGATGAATGAGGTGCTTCGGGGGGGCGAAGGATGTACAGTGTACATAGATGACATCGTTGTGTACGCCAACAGTTGGGAAACACATTCGGTCCGACTCAAGGAATTGTTCAGGAGACTTGAGGAAGCGAACTTGACAGCGAATCTAGTGAAAAACGAGTTTGGAAAGGCTAGTCTGGAGAATTTGGGACTCATTATAGGTCACAAGAAGAAATGACCCCAGTTGACCAGAAGGTGACAACAATCAAGGAGTACCCAGTGCCCGGAACAAGGAAGGAATTACTTCGGTATCTGGGAATGATAGGCTACTACAGGGGGTACTGTGAGAATTTCTCCACCGTAGCCCACCCTCTGACGGAGTTGTTGTTCAAGAATAAGAGATGGAAGTGGGGGGGAGGCCTGCCAGGAATCTTTTGAAAAGACGAAGTGCCTGTTGACAGAGGCCCCTGTTCTGATATCCCCAGGACATCTCGGCGAGATTCATACTATATGTCGACGCCAGTCACGTGGGAATAGAAGCCATGTTGGCCCAAGAAAGAGACGAGGTACACAGACCAGTGGACTTCTACTCAAAGAAGTTTGTAAAGTACCAGCGCACTTACACTACCGTCAAGAAAGAGGCCCTAGCTCTGGTCATGTCCTTAAAACATTTCAATGTGCACGTGGGAGGAGGTGCGCGACCTGTATTGGTATTCACTGACCACAACCCATTGACCGTCCTATACAAAATGAAGAATTCAAACCAGAGGTTAACGAGATGGGCGTCACTTCTGCAAGAATATTGGTTAGAGATAAGGCACATTAAGGGAAAAGAGAATGAAGTGGCACATGCCCTTTCCTGTGTGCACTAATCAGATATGACTCTTATTTTAAGGGGAGGGGTATGTAACGGTGTCCCACCCCTATATTTCTTCCTTCCCAGCTTAGAAGAGTCATATCTCCGTAGCCTGAGTATTTTCTGATGTTCAGGGAATATTTTCATGTGTGGGAAAGCGTGGAGCATGATTAAGCTGACTGTAAAATGGCCAGCTAAGTTTGATAATGCAAGGGGCTTACGCCTTTTGGGGCACAAGACGGTGCCGAGCCATCCTGTTTGCCACCAAGGCGTGGTGACTCCTCCCGGCTCCTGATTGGCCAGGTAAGGTCACGTGCTGGAAGTGACCAATGACGAGAGCCCTCGAGCGGTGTGATGTCACGAGGTGGAGGGCTCTTGGGGCGGCTGGGCGCCTGGGCGGGAGAGTACGTCACGAGCCACCCTAGAGTGAGGACATGCTCGAGTGAGCTCCGGATCTAGATAGCCCTTACCAGAAGATTTAAGCTTCGTTTCGATACTGCAGACGGTCTTGGAGGCCATACAACTTCCGTGGAGTGCCCAGAAGCAAGGATGGGCCGGATTAGAGAGCCAAAAGCTCTATCAAGAGTCTGCAGCAGAGGGAACGTTGGGCTGGTGACGTCTGGGACGCCCAGAGGACCACGTTATACACATCAAGCGAGAAACTACGGCTGGGCCGAATCTACTGGCAGTGAGGCGAGGGGAAGCTGTGCTGGACTGCGAGGTGTCGGCAGTGCCAGTGAGAGTGGAGGACGACGACGGAGGTACCTGTCTCCAGTACCCCATACAAAAGGAGGAGGAATGCAGTACCTGTTGGGAGCGAGCACGGCGACAACGCGATATCACGAGGACGATGGAGGAACCTGTGTGTGTGGGAACTGATTGTCGGCAGACCAGAAGCCAGGACCATGAACCTTAACATCCCTCAACAGAGGACGGGTCGGCTTCGTGGTTGGAATGAAATATGATAGATAATTGTCCCTCTCTTTACCCCCTTTTGATCTAGGCGAGCTAGATCAAATATTTTATATATATTCACAATATATAAAATAATATTTTATATATTGTGAACATTTATACTCATCAGTTTATTGTCTAAGTGACAGAGGTTAGGCTAGGAGCCAAGAGCTCATTTAGGCATGAGTTGGTGTGTGTGAGCATTAATGCGGTGATGTTAATGATCCTTGAGGTGGTAGCTGGTGTGCATGGAGCCAGCAACGAACTCTGAGACTCCTAGCTGATCGCATTGCAAGAGGCGTGGGAGAGTCGCGACGTTTTTGACAGTTGGAGCCGTCAGCTGATCGTGCTGCCAGAGGTGCGAGGTGTGTGCCCGCGGCTCGAGGTGTGGACCCAGTCAGCTGACCGTGTTGTCAGAGACGTGTCAAGAGGAATATTGCCGACAGTGGACGATATCAACTTATAGACATTTCTTTATGCAATTTATGTGTATATATGCTTTTTCTTCAGTAAACAAGGTATAGAAGGTCCTGAACGATTCCTTACACAAGTTTCTAAAGACAGTTCTTATGTTGGCCAATCTAGCATATGCCGCTGATGATATTCTTTTGATGTGGGCCTCTGGGGACAGGTTCGGTGTGATATCAGCGCCCCACTCCCCTGATCTTTCTTTATATTTGATTCTTGCAAGATTTTACCTCCCAGATGGTACCTTGAGTTCAGCCTTCTGTTCCCTTTGCCTAATTTCATTACTTTACATTTTCCTGAGTTGACCTTTAACAGCCATTTTCTAGACAATTCTTTCAGTTTCTCCAGGTCTTCCTGTGGTCTCTGTCTATCTGCATCTGTCTTGATTCTTCTCATATTTTTTGCATAATCAGCCAACATTGAAAGGAATGTGTCTATATCCTCTGGAAGATCGTTTACATATGTTAGAAAAAAGATGGGTCCAAGTGCAGAGTCCTGTGGGATTCTTGTGGTGACATCTCGCTACGTTGATGTTTTCCCTCTCACAGTTACTCACAGTTTTCTGTTACTTAGATACTCTCTTATCCAATGTAGCACCTTACCTTTTATTTCTGCCTGTTTCTCCAACTATTGTAACAGCCTTTTATGGGGGTATTGTGTTAAAAGCTTTCTGACAGTCCAAGAAAATGTAGTATGCACACCCTTTTCTTTCTTGCCTAATTCTTGTTGTTTGGTCATAGAATTTTATTAAGCCTGTCAGGCACGACTTACCATCCCAGAACACATGCTGGTTGTATTACAAAGTTCTTTCATTCCAGATGTTCTACGAGCCTTTTCCTCACGATCCTCACTATCACCTTGCATGGTATACTAGTTAGAGAAACTGGTCTGTAGTTCAGTGACTGTTGCCTGACTCCCTTTTTGTATGTTGACACTACATTAGCTGTCTTGCAGTTTTCAAGTAGGTCTCCTGTTTCCAACTGTATAACTGTATATTATTATCATTATGGTGTTGGCGTCCGTCATGTTCACAGAAAACGGTACCATCCGTTTTCTATGTGCTGCAGCTCAGACGCCAGCAGGAGGTAAACACGAGCGTACAGGACGCCCGCCAAGTTTGGTAGCTACTAGTCATGTAATTGTTTATAAGTATTAAAGTCAGTAAACAAGCAATGGCTTTATGTCAACCCTACAACCAAGACTTCCTCAGCTACACACAAACACCACACTGGCGATGAGGATGACCTGGGAACGCAGGTATTTGTTCAGCTTAAAACACAAGGAAGAACATGCAGTCTCGCCCCAGGAGGAGGAAGTCGAGCTGTCTGTGAGCACCATACCCGATGCTGTATGATAACCAATGCTGTGTGCTAACCAATGCTGTGTGCTAAACGATCCTGTGTGCTAACCAATGCTATATGCTACCCAAGCTGTGCTGACTGAAGCTGTGCACTGAGGAATCTGCCGATGTCATGTAAGAAACGACGCTTTGATGCTGTATACAAAACCCGATGTTTTGTATACGAAACGCGCTATGTGCTACAATTCTTCACGCTGTGAACTGACTGCTGTGCCAACTGCTGACAACTGCTGTACCAACTGCTGCCAACTGCTGTACCAACTGCTGCCAACTGCTGTACCAACTGCTGACAACTGCTGTGTTGCTGTGAGTAGGAACAACACATGTACACGAGGTCTAGGTAAGAAGTCAGTTGCTGCTGTATTGTGCACTGCTGTGAACTTTTGCATTAAAATGCTTGTGTGCTTTGCAAAATTAAAGTAATTACAGTGAATTCTTAACTAACATATACAGTGCAGTAAGTGTTTAATATTCCGAGGAACATTTAAGTGAAAAGTTTACATTTATTCAGTAAAAATGGCAAATATACCTCAGTTTCCTGCATTTGATCCTGACTGTGACCAGACAAACCTGTCACAGAGGTGGACCAAATGGCTTAAAAGGTTTGAAAATTTGTTGATAGTTTCAGACATCAAAAGTGCTGAAAGAAAGTGTGCCTTTCTACTTCATTATGCAGGTGATAGAGTTTGTGACATCTTTGATACACTGAAAGACACTGGTGGTGCCAAAGATTATGACATTGCCAAAGCCAAATTAACTGAGCACTTCAAACCAAGACAAAATACTGCAATGGAAATTATGGATTTCAGGAGAGCCAGACAACTCTCTAATGAAACCGATGATCAATACCACACACGTCTGCAGGATTTACCAGCCCATTGTGAGTTTGCTGATGTTGACAAAGAGATCAAACAGCAAATAATTGAAACATGCACATCTACACGTCTCCGTCGAAGAGCTCTAGAACGTGTTGATGATGACAGTTCTCTTACCAAGATACTGGATATTGCTCGTCGAATGGAAGATGCTGCACGTGATGCTCGTGTCATGGAGTGCAGTGCCAACAACAGTTCTGCCGCTGTTACTAACAGAGATGAGGTACTTAAGGTTCAGGGAGGACACCGTGATCATAAAAGATATCGTGGCAAACCTAACAGCAAATTGAGCCGAGAACCACATCACAACTGGAGTCATGGAACAAAACTCAAGCAATCACAACGACTCACATCAGAGGGTGTCAACAATAAATGTTACAATTGTGAAGGAGACTACCCACACCAAGGTAATGTTTGTCCTGCTCAAGGTAAGAAGTGCTATGAGTGTGGAAAACTAGGTCATTTTGGTGCTATGTGTCGTTCTGCACTCAAGAAACCACAGTCAATGAATAAAAGCACTATACGAGGATCATGTCATAGGTGTCAAGGTGGTAAACACAATCTTGCACCTCATATCCAAAATGTTAATAATGTACAAGACAACATTTCATTACAACCAGTTTCGGATGACAGTGAATGTGATTATATTTATGGAGTACAATCAATCACAGAATGGAATGATCTTCCAAACAACCCAGAGACTATAGTATACATTGCTGGTATTTGTCTCAAAGTTCTCATTGACACTGGATCAAACATTGACACCATTGCTGAATGCCACTATGAGAAATTTAAAAAACAGTTCCCAAAGCTTGAAAACTATAATGGCAAAGCCACTGCCTATGCTTCAACAACCCGTCCTCGCAAATTCGTAGAGTCAATATTGACTTATTAGTTACCTGCATAGGTGACATACTAAACATAATAGTTTCCCTTGAAAAGCTTCATAGAAAACACCGACCTTACCTAGCCTACTTAGTATGTTAAAATAAGCATCTTATAGTTTCGTAATTACAATTGTTACTTAACCTATTATAGGTATAGGTTAGGTAATAATTGTAATTACGAAGCAATAAGATGCTTATCTTAACGTACTAAGTAGGTTAGGTAAGGTCGGTGTTTTCTATGAAGCTTTTCAAGGGAAACTATTATATTAAGTATGTCACCTATGCACATATAAATAAGTCAATATTGACTATACGAATTTGCGAGGACGGGTTGGCTTCAAAAGTAGCCTTGCCAGTGATTGGAACTTTCACTGCAGAGATTAAGTCAAAGAATGCAATGCTCACTACTACATTCCATGTTGTTAGGAATGCAAAGGAGTCTGTACTCAGTTACAAGACTTCAACCAAATTAGGGCTACTTCAGCTTTTTAATGCTGTAGCAGTGGAATCTACAAACAATGTTGATGTTTTTGTTGCTGAATTTTCTGATCGATTTAAATCCATAGGTTGTTATACTGATAGCAAAGTACATCTGCATATCAACCCAGATGCAATTCCAGTTGCCCAACCACATCGCCGACAACCATTCCATACTCGCAAGAAAGCCGATGCCGAACTGGATAGGCTGATAGAACTAGATTTCATTGAACCGGTAACAGGCCCAACACCATGGGTAAGCCCAATTGTCACTCCACCAAAGCCAAAGAATCCAGATGAGATACGCATTTGTGTAGACATGCGTGTTCCCAACAAGGCAATAATGCGTGAACGCCATCCTACACCCACTGTAGATGATATGATTTACCGCTTGAATGGTGCAACTGTATTTAGCAAGTTAGATTTAAACAAGGGCTATCATCAGCTTGAACTTGATGATGAGAGTCGATTCATCACAACGTTTATGACACATCCAGGTCTGTATAGGTAGAAGCGCCTGAGTTTTGGTATTAACAGTGCTGCTGAAGTATTCCAGCACATCATCAGCCAGGTATTGCAAGATATACCTAATGCTGACAACATGTCTGATGACATCATTGTTTATGGCCGTACCCAAGCTGAACACGACAAAGCTCTTCGTGCAACATTGCAACGCCTACGAGAAAAGAATTTGACGCTAAGCCGAGCAAAGTGTGAGTTCAATCAACATAAAATTGAATTCTTTGGACATGTACTTAGTGTAGTTGCAGGATGAGAGCTACGCTCGTGGTGTCCCGTCTTCCCAGCACTCTTTTTCATATAACGCTTTGAAACTACTGACGGTCTTGGCCTCCACTACCTTCTCACCTAACTTGTTCCAACCGTCTACCACTCTGTTTGCGAAAGTGAATTTTCTTATATTTCTTCAGCATCTGTGTTTAGCTAGTTTATATCTATGACTTCTTCTTCTTAAAGTTCCAGGTCTCAGGAAATCTTCCCTATCGATTTTATCAATTCCTGTTACTATTTTGTATGTAGTGATCAAATCACCTCTTTTTCTTCTGTCTTCTAGTTTTGGCATATTTAATGCCTCTAACCTCTCCTCGTAGCTCTTGCCCTTCAGTTCTGGAAGCCACTTAGTAGCATGTCTTTGCACCTTTTCCAGTTTGTTGATGTGCTTCTTAAGATATGGGCACCACACAACCGCTGCATATTCTAGCTTTGGCCTAACAAAAGTCGTGAACAATTTCTTTAGTATATCGCCATCCATGTATTTAAAAGCAATTCTGAAGTTAGAAAGCGTGGCATAGGCTCCTCGCACAATATTCTTTATGTGGTCCTCAGGTGATAGTTTTCTATCTAGAACCACCCCTAGATCTCTTTCTTTATCAGAATTCTTTAAAGATTTCTCACATAATGTATAGGTTGTGTGGGATCTATGTTCTCCTATTCCACATTCCATAACATAGCATTTATTAACATTAAATTCCATTTGCCAAGTGGTGCTCCATATACTTATTTTGTCCAGGTCATCTTGAAGGGCATGGCAATCATCTAAGTTTCTTATCTTTCCTATTATCTTAGCATCATCAGCAAACATGTTCATATAATTATGTATACCAACTGGTAGATCATTTATGTAGACAATAAACATCACTGGTGCAAGAACTGAACCCTGTGGTACTCCACTTGTGACATTTCTCCAGTCCGATACATTGCCTCTGATCACTGCCCTCATTTTTCTATCAGTCAGAAAATTTTTCATCCATGTTAGAAGCTTACCTGTCACCCCTCCAATATTTTCCATTTTCCAGTTTGCCTCGTCGCAAACCTCTAAACCTTCTCCAGTTTCCTTATGTGTTTCTTTAGGTGGGGACTCCATGATGGTGCAGCATACTCTAAGACTGGTCTCACGTAGGCATTCTAAAGCGCCCTAAAAGCCTCTTCACTTAGGTTTCTGAATGAGTTTCTAATTTTTGCCAGTGTAGAGTACGCTGCTGTCATTATCCTATTTATATGTGCCTCAGGAGTTAGATTAGCTGTTACGTCCACTCCCAGGTCTCTTTCTCGAATCGTTACTAGCAGGCAGTTCCCCTTCATTGTGTACTGTCCCTTTGGCCGCCTATCACCAGATCCCATTTCCATAACTTTACATTTACTCGTGTTGAACTCCAGTAGCCATTTCCCTGACCATCTCTGCAACCTGTTTAAGTCCTCTTGGAGGATCCTACAATCCTCATCTGTCACAACTCTTCTCATGAAATTTGCGTCATCCACAAACATTGACATGTAGGATTCCATTCCTGTAAACATATCATTCACGTAAATTAGAAAGAGGATTGGACCCAGTACCGATCCTTGAGGTACTCCACTCGTTACTGTTCGCCAGTCCGACTTCTCGCCCCTTACCATTACCCTTTGGGTCCTTCCTAGTAGGTAGTTCCTTGCCCATGCTAGGGCCTTTCTGCTTACTCCTGCCTGCCTCTCAGGTTTGTATAGCAGTCTCATATGCGGTACTGTATCAAAGGTCTTTTGGCAGCAAGAAATATGCAGTCTGCCCAGCCTTCTCTCTCCTGCCTTATCCTTGTTACTTTTTCATAGAATTCTAAAAGGTTTGTTAAGCATGATTTCCCTGTCCAGAACCCATGTTGGTGCTTGTTTACAAACCCAATGCTCTCCAGGTGCTCAACAAGTCTTAGCCTAATTATTCTTTCAAGTATTTTTCAGGGGATGCTTGTCAGTGATACGGGTCTGTAGTAAAGTGTCTCCTTCCTATCGCCTTTCTTGAAAATCGGTACAACATTTGCCTCCTTCCAGCAACTGGGCAATTCCCCCGACATAAGTGACTCATTAAAGATCATTGCCAGAGGCACACTGAGAGCCTGCACTGCCTCTTTTAGTATCCACGGTGATACTTTGTCTGGTCCAACCGCTTTAGTTGCATCCAGTGTTGTCAACTGTTTCATTACCTCCTCTGCTGTCACCTCTATATTTGATAGTCTTTCATCTAGGGTAATCTCTTCAAACAATGGGAGCCACTCAGGCTCGGTTGTGAACACTACATGGAAACTTGCATTCAGTACCTCGCAGATTTCCTTGTCGCTTTCTGTATATGCTCTTTCTGTTTTCCTCAGTCTTGTCACTTGGTCATTTACCGACATCTTCCTTCTTATATGGCTATGTAGTAATTTAGGTTGCTTTTTCGCTTTGATTGCAATATCATTCTCATAATTTCTTTCCGACACTCGTCTTATGTTAATGTAATCGTTCCTAGCTCTGTTGCATCTAATCCTGTTGTCCTCTGTCCTTTGTCTTCTGTACATCCTCCACTCCCTCTTGCTTCTCTCTTTTGCTTCCTGACTGTGTGTGTGTGTGTGTGTGTGTGTGTGTGTGTGTGTGTGTGTGTGTGTGTGTGTGTGTGTACTCACCTAGTTGTGCATGCGGGGGGGTTTAGCTTTGTCTCTTTGGTCCCGCCTCTCAATCGTCAATCAACTGGTGTACAGATTCCTGAGCCTACTGGGCTCTATCATACCTATATTTGAAACTGTGTATGGAGTTAGCCTCCACCACATCACTTCCTAGTGCATTACATTTAATAACTACTCTGACACTGAAAAAATTCTTTCTAACGCATCTGTAGCTCATCTGGGTACTAAGTTTCCACCTGTGTCCCCGTGTTCGTGTTCCACCCGTGCTGAAGAGTTTGTCTTTGTCCACCCTGTCAATTCCCCTGAGAATTTTGTAGGTGGTTATCATGTCTTTCCTTACTCCTCTGTTTTCCAGGGACGTGAGGTTAAACTCCTTTAGCCTTTCTTCGTATCTCATTCCTCTCAGTTCCGGTACGAGTCTGGTAGCATACCGCTGAATCTTCTCTAAGTTTATCTTGTGTTTAACCAGGTATAAACTCCAGGCTGGAGCTGCATATTCCAGAATTGGTCTGACATGTGTGTGTGTGTGTGAGTGTGTGTGTGTGTGAGTGTGTGTGTGTGTGTGAGTATGTGTGTGTGTGTGTGTGTGGTGTGTGTGTGTGTGTGTGTGTGTGTGTGTGTGTGTGTGTGTGTGTGTGTGTGTGTGTGTGTACTCACCTGTTGTACTCACCTAGTTGTACTCACCTAGTTGTGCTTGCGGGGGTTGAGCTCTGGCTCTTTGGTCCCGCCTCTCAACCGTCAATCAACAGGTGTACAGTTTCCTGAGCCTAATGGGCTCTATCATATCTACACTTGAAACTGTGTATGGAGTCAGCCTCCACCACATCGCTTCCTAATGCATTCCATTTGTCAATCACTCTGACACTAAAAAAGTTCTTTCTAATATCTCTGTGGCTCATTTGGGCACTCAGTTTCCACCTGTGTCCCTAGTGCGTGTGCCCCTTGTGTTAAACAGCCTGTCTTTATCAACCCTGTCGATTCCCCTGAGAATCTTGAATGTGGTGATCATGTCCCCCCTAACTCTTCTGTCTTCCAACGAAGTGAGGTTTAATTCCTGCAGTCGCTCCTCGTAGCTCATACCTCTCAGCTCGGGTACTAGTCTGGTGGCAAACCTTTGAACCTTTTCCAGTTTAGTCTTATGCTTGACTAGATAGGGACTCCATGCTGGAGCCGCATACTCCAGGATTGGTCTGACATATGTGGTATATAATGTTCTGAAAGATTCCTTACACAAGTTTCTAAAGGCCGTTCTTATGTTAGCCAACCTGGCATATGCTGCTGATGTTATCCTCTTGATATGAGCTTCAGGGGACAGGTCTGGCGTGATATCAACCCCCAGTCTTTCTCTCTCTCTCTGACTCTTGAAGTATTTCATCTCCCAAATGATACCTTGTATCTGGTCTCCTGCTTCCTACCCCTATCTTCATTACATTACATTTGCTTGGGTTAAACTCTAACAGCCATTTGTTCGACCATTCCTGCAGCTTGTCCAGGTCTTCATGAAGTCTCAAGCTGTCCTCCTCTGTCTTAATCCTTCTCATAATCTTGGCGTCGTCAGCAAACATTGAGAGGAATGTCTATACCCTCTGGGAGATCATTTACGTATATCAGAAACAGGATAGGTCCAAGTACAGAGCCCTGTGGGACTCCACTGGTGACTTCACGCCAGTCTGAGGTCTCACCCCTCACTGTAACTCTCTGCTTCCTATTGCTTAGATACTCCCTTATCCTGGAGCGCCCTACCTGTTACTCCGATGTATTCACTTAGTTGATCACTTAGTTGTATTTTACGGGGGTTCAGCTTTGCTCTTTCGGCCCGCCTCTCAACTGTCAATCAACTGTTTACTAACTACACTACTACTTTTTTTTTTGTTCTTTTTTTTTTTTTTCCACACCACACAACCACACACACACCCAGGAAGCAGCCCGTGACAGCTGACTAACTCCCAGTTACCTATTTACTGCTAGGTAACAGGGGCATTCGGGGTGAAAGAAACTTTGCCCATTTGTTTCTGCCGGGTGCGGGAATCGAACCCGCGCCACAGAATTACGAATCCTGCACGCTATCCACCAGGCTACTGGCCACCTACCTGGTGTGTGTGTGTGTGTGTGTGTGTGTGTGTGTGTGTGTGTGTGTGTGTGTGTACTCACCTATTTGTGCTTGCGGGGGTTGAGCTTTGGCTCTTTGGTCCCGCCTCTCAACTGTCAATCAACTGGTGTACAGATTCCTGAGCCTACTGGGCTCTATCATCTACATTTGAAACTGTGTATGGAGTCAGCCTCCCACCAAATCACTGCCTAATGCATTCCCCATCCGTTAACTACTCTGACACTGAAAAGTTCCTTGTAACGTCTCTGTGGCTTATATGGGTACTCAGTTTCCACCTGTGTCTCCTTGTTCGCGTCCCACCAGTGTTGAATAGTTTATTCCTTGTTTACCCGGTCGATTCCTCTGAGGATTTTTGTAGGTTGTGATCATGTCTCCCCTTACTCTTCGTCTTCCAGTGTCGTAAGGTGCATTTCTCGCAACCTTTCCTCGTAACTCATGCCCTTTAGTTCTGGGACTAGTCTAGTGGCATACCTTTGGACTTTTTCCAGCTTCGTCTTGTGCTTGACAAGGTACGGGCTCCATGCTGGGGCCGCAACTCCATTGGTCTTACATATGTGGTGTACAAGATTCTGAATGATTCCTTACACAGGTTCCTGAACGCTGTTCCGATGTTAGCCAGCCTCGCATATGCCGCAGACGCTATTCTTTTTATTTGGGCTTCAGGAGACAAGTTTGGTGTGTATCAACTCCTAGATCTTTCTCTCTGTCCGTTTCATGTACGTTCACTCCTATTTCCTTCTGGTTTCCTATGTCTGGCCTCCTGTTTCCACTGCCTAGTTTCATTACTTTACTTTCAACTCGGGTTGAATTTCAACCGCCATTTGTTGGACCATTGACTTAGTTTGTCTAGGTCATCTTTAGCCTCCTACTATCGTCCTCAGTTTCAATCCTCCTCAAAATTTTTGCATCATCGGCAACATTGAGAGAAACGATTCTATACCCTCTGGAGATCATTTACATATATCAGAAACAGTATAGGTCCAAGGACTGACCCCTGCGGGACCACTCGTAACGTCTCGCCAATCTGAGACCTCATCCCTCACACAGACTCGTTGTCTCCTCTTGCTTAGATACTCCTTTATCCAATGGAGTACCTTCCCTTTCACTCCAGCCTGCATCTCCAGCTTTTTTACTAGCCTCTTGTGTGGCACTGTATCAAAGGCTTTCTGACAATCCAAAAATAAGCAGTCTGCCCACCCTTCTCTTTCTTGCCTTATTTTTGTTGCCTGGTCGTAGAATTCAAGTAACCCTGTGAGGCAGGACCTGCCATCCCTGAACCCATGTCGATGCTGTGTTACAAGTTCTTTCGCTCCAGGTGTTCCACTAGCTTTCTTCGCACAATCTTCTCCGTGAGCTTGCATGGTATGCAGGTTAGGGACACTGGCCTGTAATTCAGTGCCTCCTGTCTATCCCCTTTCTTGTATTCGGGACTACGTTANATATATATATATATGAATATAGCCCCGGAGGGATAGTTCAACCTTGTACGTATATATATATCCTCTAAAATACTATAAGTGTGTCAGGAGGGCGTTGACCCTCTTACGGTTCACTCAAGGCAAACAGTACGAGGGAGGGTGGGGGACCCCACCTCTACTCAGACTAACCTGTTTTTTTGTTACACCGTCCATGGCGGGGGTGTGGCTGGCTCTCACCGTGTTTAGTATACAATAAAATTCATTTTTTTTTTACTTAAATATACTGTCTTACTACTACTGTATAAAATGAACATATCCATACCGCTATATACATCAGTTATCTTGTCCACTGCTACCAAGATGACCCAATATGGAGTGGCACTATGTGGCTCCCCACTTCTGATTCCTTATCTGATTTCTATACATGGAGTGGTATGGGAAGACGGCATAAATGAACATATCCATACCGCTATATACATCATTATCTGGACCACTTCTACCCTCCCCCCAGATGACCTAATATGGAGTGACACCATGTGGCACCCCGCTTCTGATTTCTTATCTGATTTCCATACAAGGAGTGGCATGGGAAGGCTCGAAATTCCCCTACTGAGGTACCTGTCTCCAGTACCTGTACAAGAGAAGGAGGAAGGTAGTACCTGTTGGGACGCGAACACGGCGATGACGCGATACCACGAGGACGACGGAGGAGCCTGTGTGTGTGGGAACTGATCGTCGGCAGACCAGAAGCCAGGACCAAGAACCTCAGCATCCCTCAACAGAGGACGAGTCAGCTTCGTGGTTGGAATGAAATATGGTAGATAATTGTCCCTCCCTTTACCCCTTTTGATCTAGGCGAGCTAGGGTATTTTATATATTGTGAACATTTCTACTCATCATTTTATTGTCTAAGTGACAGAGGTTAAGCTAGGAGCCAAGAGCTCATTTAGGCATGAGTTGGTGTGTGTGAGCATTAATGCGGTGATGTTAGTGATTCTGGAGGTGGTAGCTGGTGTGCAAGGAGCCAGCAACGAACTCTGAAGCGCCCAGTTGATCGCATTGCTAGTGGCGTAGGAGTGTCGCGACATTTCTGACAGTTGGAGCCGTCAGCTGATAGTGCTGCCAGAGGCGCGAGGTGTGTGCCTGCGGCTCGAGGTGTGGACCCCAGTCAGCTGACCATGTTGCCAGAGACGTGTCAAGAGGAATGTTGCCGACAGTGGACGATATCCACTTATAGACATTTCTTTATGCAATTTATGTGTATATATGCTTTTTCTTCAGTAAACCTTTAAACTAACTGATGAGTTTAAGTGAGCCTCCATTCTCTAGGGCTATATTTATATGAGATCATTTTATGACACCTTGCACTGCACGTGATATTGCATCCTTGATTAAGATAACCAATAAGACCACTGATGTGTTGCTGGGACATGAGTATAAACACCCGGCTGGTGACCTGAGTAGATCAGATATCCAAGAGAGCATCCCAGTGTCAGGACGGGCAGGTTCAGGTGAGTCAAAGGATGCTTGAACCTCCCCACTTGCTAGGGGTGTATAAGGTCAGCCCTTGGCCGATTGGGGGAGCCCAAGGGCGAGCAGTGGCGCCTGGTACTGAGGGGCTAAGACCCGTGGGACGACCACAACCACAGGTTGGAAGGGGGTGAACCCTGACAGTGGCGACCTTGCCAGGATTATCGGACAAGAGTGGCAAAGGGTTGCAAGTGCAGGGCAAGTGTATTAAGGTCGATATTGGTCTCAGATCACACTGCTCGCTAGTGTATTCCTTGTATACGGTTACTCAATAGCCTAGAGATGGAGGATGACAGAGTAAAGACGTTTATTGAGTTGAGGGATGAGCAGTAGTTGGAAGAGGGCACAAAGGCTCAGCTGCAGCTAGTGGCCGACCATTTTGGGTTGAGATTGAGGTCCTCCAGGGTGGCGAAGCGTTGGATTGAGATCATGGCTCAGCTCAAGGCCCGAGAGGAGGCTTCCAGGGAAGGACCGCCCCACGTACCTGCCAGTGTTGGTGGGAACCGGAGCGACGAAGGTAGCAGTAGGGGATCTAGCGGTGGTAGCAGGAGAAGCATGAAGCTGGAAATAATGAAAATGCAGCTTGAAGCTCAGCTGGAGCGAGAGTAGCGTGAGCGTGAAACCCAGCTGAAGCGGGAGGAGCACGAAGCTCAACTGAAGTGAGAGGAGCGTGAAGCCCAACTGGAGCAAGAGAAGCGTGAAGCCCAGCTGAAGCAGGAGGAGCGCGAAGCTCAGCTGAAGCGGGAGGTGCGAGAGGCTCAGCTGAAGCATGAGGAGCATGAAGCCCAAATGCAACGAGAGGAAGGAGAAAGACAACTGCGACAGGAAGAAATAAAAGCGAAGAAAGAAGTTGAGATGCGTCGGACGGAGCGCGGGCTGCCCTCAGTGTCTGCTCGGCGGGATGACCCCAAGGACCGGGAGCACGACCTTCCAACCTTTGACCCTCTAGAGGCTTTCTTCGACCATTTTGAGAGGATAGTGACATTGAAGGAATGGCTGGAAGAGGATTGGGCTGCGTTAGTGCAGAGTAGGATGACTGGCGAGGCCAGGGAAGCTTATAACATGTTGGACCTTGAAGAGTGCACCGTTTACGACATGGTCAAGAAAGCTGTGCTCCACTCGTATGGACTAACCCCGGAGGTTTACAGGAAACACTTCCGTGAGTGTACAAGAGCTTCCGGAAGGTCGTATGCTGAGACTGCTCGGGACATGGAGCGCAGGTTCCTGCGGTGGCTGAAGGCCGAAGAGCTGTAGACGATGGAGGAGCTGAAGCAGTTGATGATGATGGAAAGATTCATGTCGATGCTCCATCCAGATCTAAGGGTCAGGATCAAGGAGGTAGGTATTAGAGAACTTAAGGCTGCTGCAGACAGAGCCGACATGCTGGAAGAGGCACTACATCTCGGAAAGGAGGGACCGCCCAGGCAGTCGTCTTACACAAGGTTTTGGGGGGAACTTCAGGAGTTCAGGTGGAGCGAGGACAGGCGGAGACTCTCCCAAGAGTAGTTTACACAGTGAGGTGAGTCGGTTCAAGAGTTCAGGGGAACCGGTGAGGAGATCCCAAGGGGAATTACCGGGACTGGTGCTGGAGCAAGGAATGCTGCCAGAGAGACAACGACCGGGGGCGCGAGGTGGACCCAGGGGACGGCGGTTTCCAGGAGCGTTGCCCGAGTGACAGGTGGAGAGTCGCCTCCCAGGAGAGTCAGATGTTTTAATTGTGGTGGGCGCGGACACTTCGCACATGAGTGTGGTCGCTCCATGCAATGCAGAAGTGTGGCACTGGTCAGAATGGACGACTAAGGAACCAAGAATGTTTTGAGCAGATCTCCACTAGAAAGGGAGGAAAAGATCCTTCCTTTTATTTGTGAAGGTACTGTGAAGATAAAAGGGGCCGACCCCATTCCAGTGAAGATGTTGAGAGATACTAGAGCAGACTTTACCCTGGTGAGTGAGACCCTATTCCTGGAGAGTTATGAGGACACCAGTGTGGGGGTGGCCATGGTGACCACTGTGGGTGGCCCAGTGAGAATGCCCCTTCTCGAGGTGATTTTGGATTCTGACCATGGCTGCAAGACCCTAGTGGTGGGGGTCAGCCCCTCGATGCCTGAGATGGAGGCCCAGATCATTCTGGGAAATGACTCAAGTGGGGGATGTGTACTCCCAAACCTCGTTAAGAGCGAGGAGTTTTTGGAACACTATAGAAAGGGAGGCAGTGCGCCAGACGCCTGGGGAAACGCGAGGAAGATCGCTGAGGGAGCGTCCCCTGTGTGCGCGGTATTCCCGAGACAGAGTGTCAAAGGCGAAACAAGTGGATCTGGTTAGGCTGGAGAGGATGTGCCTGACAGCCTAGGAATCGATCGACTCTTCGAGGAACCCGGAGGACAGATGGAGTGTAGTGGGAACCCGGATGATGGAGTACAGATAACTCTGACCAGTCCTCTCAGATTGGATCGCGCTCGACTGGGCGAGCTGCAGCGGGAGGAATTTCATGAGTTGATATTAGAGGTCGAGGGAGGTCGCCTGGACGCGAGACTGCTATGCATTTCTACTTAGAAGAGGGGATGCTGATGAGGCAGTGGAGGCAGTTGAGGATGGAAGCCGATATGGAGGCACTGGGAGTGAAGCAGCAGGTAGTGCTACCGACTCGATGCAGAGGAGCAGTGCTGGATTTGGCACACTTGGTGGACCCTGCAGGACATCTGGGAGTAACCAAGATGCTGAGCCGGATCAGGGAACACTTCTATTGGCCGGGAATGGACGCCGACGTGAGACGTCATTGTAAAACGTGTCTTCCTTGTCAGAGGGCGGGAAAGAACGTGCTGGCAATACCGAGGGCCCCTCTGGTTCCTGTCCCTGCTTTTGGACAAGTGTTTGAGCGTCTACTGATAGACGGTGTGGGACCCTTGCCTCGAACGAAGAGGGGGAACAACTACTTGCTGACGATTATGTGTGCGTCAATGTGGTTTCTGGAAGCGGTCCCGGTGCGACAGCTAACAACAAAGAGTATTATGGGACTGCTCCAGCGTTTATTCTCTTGGGTGGGGATACCCAAAGAGATTCAGACTGATTGTGGGAGCGTGTTCCAGTCGAGATGGTTCAGACAAACTATTGCAAGCTGAGGGATAACCCAGATTCGGTCTTCGCTCTATAGACCGCAGTCACAAGAAGTGATCGAAAGGTTTCACTCAAACAAGGAGCAAAATGGGATGAGGCCGTGTATCCGGCGTTATTTGCGATACAGGACGCAGTGGTGGAGTCTCTGGGATTCTCACCGTTTCAACTTGTGTATGGACACGAGGTGCGTAGTTCCCTATCGATGCTGAAAAAACACCTGACGTCGGGAGTGGTCATGAAATCAGTCGACGAGTATGTGTATAAATTCAGGGAACGACTTGGAAGTGTGAAGAAGTTGGCGGCCGAGCATCTCAGGAAGGCCCAGAGGAAGATGTGCGATTGGTATGATCGGAAGGCTGTCCCAAGGGAGTTCCAGGTTGGGACCCGGGTGATGGTGCTGCTACCGGAAAGAGCAAGGTGACTGAACCGCGTTTCGAAGGACCATACAGGGTTGTGAAGCGGATAGGCCAGTGAACTATGAAATCAGCAAGCCGGACCGACCCCATAAGACGCAGGTGTGTCATATAGATCGTCTGAAGCCGTATTTCCAGGAAGAAGGAATGGCCACTGTTCAGCACGGGACGATGCGACCACAAGGAGAGAGGAGAGCAGTTATGTGTATGAGACTGAACCAAGAATTACCGGAGGATGAAGGAAAATGGGCCCATGCTGATTGCACTCATCTTTTCAACACCGAGAGTCTAGGAAGCATCGGAAAGAAGTTACAACATCTGAAAGGGAAGCAGAGGGCCGAATTGATGACCATTTTGAGGGAGAATGAGTCTATTTTCACGGACGTGCCCCGACACCATGGGAGTGTGATGCACGAAATNCCAGAAGGATTCGCACCCAGACAGCCAGGAGTACCATGTTCCCAAACTAATATCCAACCCAAACTCCACTCCCCATAAGAATTCGAACCCAGAGAGCAAGGATCACCACTCACGTAGCATATCTAGTACTTAACTATTAGACCACAACTGACTGCACCAAAATGTTGGTACTCGTGAGACTATTTACCCAAACACAGACAGCACTTGGTGATCAACTTGGACACAGATATTTGAAAGAATCACCTCACTTGTTCGGGCTACGTTCAGCAACGCAATTACGACTAAGCTTGAAAGGTACTGAAGCCAATATGCAATCAAAAATTCCACACCCCAGAAGATTTGCACCAAGAGAACCCAGGCGCATCATGCAAGTACTCTAGCCATTAGTCTACAATGACTATACAAAAATATGGTAGTTGTTAGACTGTTTACAGAAAACCCAACAGCACTCGTTGGTCAACTTAGGTACAGATATTTCATCGAATCACCTCATTTGTTGGGGCCACATGAGCAAAACATATAGGAATAAGCACCATGCACCTATGTGTATCAACGACTTTAGCCTTAGACACACAAATGAGTGTACAGAATGTTGGTAGCCGTGAGACTATTTACTCACAACCCGAAAGCACTGTGGGTCAAACTTGGTCACAGATATTTTTATAGAATCATCTCACTAGTTGAGGCCACATGAACAACACAAATGTGAATAAGCTTGAATGGTTCCCAAGCCAATATGCAACTGAAAACTTCATATCCTAGAAGGATTCAAACCTGGATAGAAAGGAGAACCATGTACCTTGGCATATCAACTACTTTAGCATCTAGACCACAACTTACTGAACAAAATTTTTTGTAGTTGTGAAACTATTTACCCAACACCTGAAAGTACTCGGTCATCAACTTGGGCAGAGATATTTCACCAAATCACTCAATTGTTGGGATACACATGAGCATCAAAATGCGAAAAAGCTTGTGAATCGTTCCCAAGCCAATATTCCTTAAAAAATTCCACATTTTTCAGAAGGATTCAAAGAAAGACAGCCATGAGCCCCATGCACCTTAGTGTATCAATTAATTAAGCCATTACACCAAAACTGACTGTACACAATATTGGTAGTTGTGTGACTATTTACCCAACACCCGACAGCACTCGGTGGTCAACTTGGGTTTAGATATTTCATCGAATCACTTCACTTGTTGGGGCCACATGAGCAACACAAATGCGAATAAGGTTGAGTTGTACCCAAGCCAATTTGCATCCGAATACTCCATACTCCAGAAGGATTCGAATCATACAGCCTTGAGCACGACGCACATTAACGATCTAGTAATTTAGCTAAAAAAACCACATTTAAATAACAAATTTTGGAATTCGAGAGATTACTTTCCCAACAACTGACATCATTCGGTGGTAACTTGGGCACAGGTATTTCATCAAACCAACTACTTGTTGGGGCCACATGAGCAAAACATATCAGAATAATTACGGGGACATTAGATTGTAAATAAAAGTTGTTCATGTCAACTATATTTTTTGATTATTTGTATATGAAAAGGGATGAAATGGTTTCCCAAGTTTCAGTACTGCAGCGTAAATAAAAAGGGAGAGTTTTTTTTTTTTTTTTCAACGAATTTTATAACATTTTCAAGTCTAAATAAAAAACATCCCTTTCAGATATAATCATTCTATGACACTTTTCTGACACTAGCATATAATAAATGATCGGTAGTAAGATATTTTCCAAAACAACTTTAGTTTTCCTAATACAAATTTTCAAATTCCCCCCCCCCCAAATTTTTGCAAATATGTCATGTTTATTGCTTATAAAATCAATAAATGAACTTAGGAAAAAACGCTTACTACCGATTTTAGAGACATACACTTTACATACAAGGTGTACGTTTTATGTTAATTTAATAAACAATGGAAAAGTTATTTGAACGTTTATGTTACTTGAAAATAAATACGGAAATGATAAAGTCTAAGATGCTGCCATCTGTGGCTGAGGTTGACATCAACCAGTTCTCTCCAAAATTTGCGCCCTTACAGATAGGCTTATGTGCAGTCAGGTGTATAAGTTTCATGCAAATCATCTGATAAAGAAACAAAACAAAAAAATTGGAAAAAACAAAAAAATATTTTTTTTTTATTTTTTTTCCGAAAAACTCACCAGACTGTGTATACTTATCTGTGGAATTAATTCTTGCCTTTGCTACCCCTTCACCAAGACACTGTCTTCACCAATAATGATGCCCAGAACTTACTTGAAAAAAAATAATTAACCTAATTTTTTTTCTAATATAACTAATTATAATATTTGTTTAATATATGCTATTGTGATAGCTGAGAGTCATAGATATGATTTTAGTTGACACTTGTGTTTGATATTCGTTTTGACAATTTTGGAATTATTTTGACACCTACTTCAATATTTTTTTTCTCCATTCCTATTTATGCTACGATGCTGAGACTTGGGCCAGATGAAACTCATTTATGTACAACTCGTCAAAAAAGTTTGATTGAAATCGAACTAATTTTCATTTAATGCATTTTTGGGGAAATCGGAATCTAATGCCCCCTAAGGACCATGAACCTTAGCGTATCAAGTACTTTAGCCACTAGACGACAGCTGAGTGTACATGAATATTGATAGTCACGAGACTATATACCCGAGCGCCCTCGGTGGTCAACTTGGGCACAGATATTTCATAGAATCGCCTCACTTGTTGGGGCCACATGAGCAATACAAAATTCGAATCAGCTTGAATTGTTCTCAGGACAATATGCAAACGAAAACTCCACACCTTAGAATGATTCATACCGAGATAGCAAGGAGCACCATGCACTTTAGAGTATCAAGTACTTTAGCCACTAGACCACAAGTGACTACAATTTTTTTTTATTCGTGAGACTATTTACACAACACTTGACTGCACTTGGTGGTAAACTTGGGCACAGATATTTCATCGAATCACCTCATTAGTTGGGGCCGTATGAGTATCACAAATGCAAAAGCGCTTGAATGGTTCCTAAGCTAATACTCAACTAAAAACTCAACACCACAGGATTCGAACCAAGACAGCCAAGAGCTCCACTTAACTAAGCATGTCACATACTTTAGCCATTAGGAAACAACTGACGGTACAAAAGGTTGGTAGTTATGAGACAAATTTACCCAACACCAGACAGCAATCTGTGGTCAACTTGGTCACATATATATCATCGAATCATCTCACTTGCTGTTGCCATATGAGCAACACATATCCGAAAAAGCACCATGCACCTTAGCATGTCAAGTACTTTAGCCATTAAACCACAAATGACTGTACAAACAGTTGGAATTCGTGAGACTATTTACCCAACACCCGAAATCCCTCGGAGCATGGGGATAAAATATTTCATAGAATAACCTCACGGGGGCTACGTGAGCAACACAAATGCTAATAAGCTTGAATGGTTCCCAAGTGTTACGAACCCGACTATACCGTCGGAGCACGGAGCAGCGACATCAATGCCATCTGTGAGTTCGCTCCCGAAACCCCTACTAATTGGACGATGCCATCTAGTAGTGACAAGCCTATACCAGCTAGAAGTGCTAGATTCTTGTCCTATGGGCTCGAGAGGTAGCTGGGGCTGACCTCTGGTGAGGTGGCACGTAGAAAATCAGCGCCATCTATTGAGCGAAATGGTGTACGTTTATGTCAGGGTCCGTAAGTGTTGTTTCCTAGTGGCCCAGTGTACTGATGACGTGTCTGTATTCACAGAGTCGACGTAGGGCTGCTGTGATACAAGGACAGTCAGTCTACCCAGGGCAGCCAAGGTCTCTACACCAGTCTGCTTTATGGAAGCAGTGAGCCACCGCCGGAAGAGAACTGTGAAGTGTTTTACTGTCTGCCTGTGGAGTGGCAGTGACGGGATTCGCCGTACTCGGGGCTAGCTAGTAGAAGAGACAACTGACTAAGGTGCTGAAGAGGAAAGAAACCAGAGAGTTGCACGAAGCTCCTGCCTAGGGCTCACTACCCAAGTATTTGCACGTGAAGTGGCCCAGCAGTGCGAGGCTGATTGGTATCTGCCAGCACCAGGCTGGACTGTGATTGTGGGCCTTCACGAGGAAGCTCTTAGTGAGACTGTAGTTTGGCTGGCCCATGACCAGGGTAGACTCATTGTGGTTTCCTGGTACCTTCTGAGGACAGTGCTACGGATGAAGAAACATGATAGCTTATAAGACTGCATCACCAGCATCGAAGAGCGCTTAGTGTTCCATGAGACACTTTTGTACATATTAGGTGTTATCTTGAGGTTATCTTGAGATGATTTCGGGGCTGTTTTTTAGTGTCCCCGCGGCCCGGTCCTCGACCAGGCCTCCACCCAGGAAGCAGCCCGTGACAGCTGACGAACACCCAGGTACCTATTTTACTGCTAGGTAACAGGGGCATAGGGTGAAAGAAACTGCCCATTGTTTCTCGCCAGCGCCTGGGATCGAACCCAGATCCACAGGATCACAAGTCCAGCGTGCTGTCCGCTCGGCCGACCGGCTCCGACCGGTGTACTAATACTTTTGTTAGGATTATTTATGAGGTGGAAAAAGTTATCATACGTATATATATATATATATATATATATATATATATATATATATATATATATATATATATATATCGACATTTTATGAAGTGTAGTATTCAATACAACCCCACTTTTGTTTTACTTCCATTACCGAGCTCACTCCTTGAAAGCTACTACTTACTTGGGGCCGGATACCAGAACTTTAGTACCATCAGAAAAGAACCCGGTTGCAACCCATTGTGGCCATAACACCAAGCAAGTATGTAATGGAAAACTCCACCCTGCAAAAGGATTCGAACCAAGATACCCAGGAGCACCATGCACTTTCGAGTATAAAGTACTTATGACTTAAGACCACAACTAACTGTACAAAAATATTGGTGGTCGTGAGAGAATTTACCCAACACCCGAAAGTACTCGGTGGTCAACTTGGGCACAGATATTACATAGAATCACCTTACTTGTTTGGGCCACTTGAGCAACTCAAATGCAAATAAACTTGACTTGTTCTCAAGCCAATATGCAACCGAAAACTTCACACCTGAGAATGATTCGCACCCAGACAGCAAGGAGCACCATGCACTTTAGAGAATCAAGTACTTTAGCCACTAGACCACAACTGACGTCAAAAAGTATTGTATTTGCTAAAATTCATGTTTTATCCATTTTTTTTTATGGGGGGGGGGTTGATTTTAAACTGAGCGCCAACGTCTTCCAGTTTTCTTTGATGGGTCATGTGGCACCCAGGTGGAGTGACCCACGCTGTAGTTCCATTGTTTTCGTCCCACGCTAGTGACCAATCCTGCCTCCCCTCGCATCACAAACGTGTGAACATTCCGGCTATTTGGCGAGGCTATAATTCTTCCTGAGACTTTAAAAACTATCTGTATTTACTCCAAGATGGATAGTGATCAAGAACAGAGCTCCAGGAAGAAATCAGCAAAAGATTTACGTCGGAAAGAGAAGCTAAGTAGTGTATACTTAAAGTACAGTAGGGCGAGACTCACACCCTCAAAATTCCAGGATGAATTTGATAATTTATCGGATGAAGAAACTGCTGATAGTGACAGTGATGTAGGTAGTGATTTCACTGAAACGGAAACAGCAGATGATGATGAATTTGATAGTGAGGGGAGTGACGATTCTAATGTTCAGACTGCGACTTGTGCTTGGTGAGGTACTGGAACTCGTACCGCGCTTACCATATGTACACCACCAACAAGTTCCGATGAAAGCTGGTCTTCTGACAATACTCCACCCTTTGTAAACAGTTTTACAGGAAGATCAGGCTTGATTTGTCCTGTACCTTTGGGTTTTATACAATTATTTCTTACGCAAAGTTGGCTGAAATTTATGGTCTATGAGACTAACTTGTATGTTATCCAAAGCAATGCACCTACTGCGACCAATACAAGCAATAGCTGGGAACCAGTGACTATGAAAGACATGGCTCAATATTTGTGATTAAATTAAATTATAAAATTAAATTAAATTAAATAAAAAAAATTAAAGTACATACTGTGACGGTGTTCCCCCCTTCTATTTCTCCCACGCCTGCTATAAGAGTCATGTCCACTTTACCTGAGCGTTCTCTACGTTGCGGGCCTCAGTTTAACATATGTGGGAGAGTATAGTGTTCTCGCAGAGCCGAGAAATTAGTAAGAGTATTTTGGCCTGTGGTATAGGTCCTTTAGGAAGCCAATAAGGCGCTGGCTACTCTGTTCTCCCGCCAAAACTGTGTGACGTCAGTGTCACCAGATTGGTCACCGTCAGCGACGTGGCACTGGGAGCCAATGAAAACCTCCCTTCGCAAATGTGACGTCATAGGCATGGGGGTCCAGCCGTAGCGACGCGTTGGCGCCATCAGTCTCACACGGTACGTCTTCGAGGCAGGACGTGCGCTAAGGAATCCTGTCAAGTGGACGGATTACCCGAGCTCTGGTGGATATAAGCGTCTCCTGTTGTCAGCACGCACTCTGAGAGGTCTTCCTTCATCCCAGGTGTGGATCAAATAAGGAATTGACGGAATATTGAGCAACACGTGCTCCGCGACAGGTGCGTTGCAAGAAGTGGACAGGGCATTGACGTATGTGACGTCTGTGGCAGTTCACCCGTTTAGGAGGCAGCTTAGCGGCTGGGCCATTCCACCATGAGGGAACCTAGTTGACCGACTCGTCAACTAGGTTGGACGTGTGATCGACGGTCCTGTCAGTTTGACAGTAAGACGACAAACCCGTGGAACCCTACGAGTCACCAGTTGTATGCAAGCACGTCGAGAAGTCTTCCTTCATTCCATGTGTGTGGACCGACAAGGGAATTGATAGTATAGTGAGCTTCAAGTGTTCTGGAGTCGGGTGCTGTGCGGGTGGAGTTTAAGCAGTATCGTCTGGGACGTCTGATAACTTCACAGTGACATCGTAGTGGCGGGGCCAGTTCCACTGGGAGTGCAGTGACAAGGAACTAATTGGGAATCTGTACGACTACCACCGAGACGTAGGCTGGCTGCCGTAGTTGGGAGGAAAGTTGATGGCCAGGAGACCGACTCCAACCCTGCAAGGCGTGGAGGAGGAGCACGGACCTGCAGTGGACAGAAGCGGCGAGACGCGATCATCCTGAGGTGTTGGATTGTGTTTCTGGAGGGTGTACGAGGTGAGAGCCTGGACCAGGAGCTGCAACTCTACTCTCATCATAGGATAGGTGAAGTAGGTGTTTACAGTTACCCTCCCAATTCCCCTTTAGTTAGCTATATATATATTTAGCCAGAGTATTTTTCATGTTGTGAGTAAGTCTCACCTGGATCTATGTCACAGAGGGCACAGTGTGCATAGTGAGGCTATACAGAGCACTCACAGTATTCATTTATATATATATATATATATATATATATATATATATATATATATATATATATATATATATATAATATATGTGTGTGTGGTGTGTGCAAGCACCTGGATCTACTAAAGAATTTGCTGTGACTAGAATTTATTTCCTGTGATTATTATATATATATATACTAGTGAACCAGTTATTGGTGTTAGGCTATGAGCCCAGTCTCTATATATCTATGATTTATATATGTATATGCCTGTGTATTGATTAATGATTTATCTATGTATATGCTTGTGTATTGAATAATTTCATGTATGTGAAGTGATTACTTGTGATATCGCCTGTTAAGAGGAATTATAGATTCAAAGAACAGTTCAGTGATCAAGTGTATTCATAGTAAATATCAAGAACAGTGTAGCTTCTTGGTACAGTGAAATATCACTTTGAGTGCAGTGAGAATAAGTTATTGATCGTTTGACCAGTGAGGTGGTGTATCGCGACCTATTGGAATTATAATTATGTCATGTGAATAGTAAATATAGTGGTTCGCGAAAAGTTAAAGAAACGGGGCGCACGCCGCCAGAGAAAAACAAGCAATAATCTTTCTCACGAGCACTAGGGCGCGGACCAGCTGATATTTGACAGGTGACGTGAAGGGGCGGAAGTGTGTTGCCATATCGGTGTGCTCCAGATTATCTGCTGAGAAGAGAGCGGCTGTTGTACTTGTTTCTGATGTGTTTATTGATGCATAAATATCTCGTTGTTTTTAAGTAAAATGCCAAAATTCATTGGTGTTTGTATCATCCCCTCCATATACCTTGTGACTGCGAAAATATATTGAAGACAGAGTGACAGAAATAATTACTTGCCTGATATCAAACTAATCGAGCGTGCTCTTGCCACAATTACCACAATTACGCAACTCCACTGTAGTGTTACTGGACACCTGAAAACACCAGTTGGCGACCTTGTAAGTAGTGTAAGAGTCCTTGCCGGGGCGGGCACACAAATTGAGGGAACAATCTGTGTCTCCACTCACTCTTCGACCTGAGGCCGGTTGAGAGATCGACTGGGGTACTCTCCTGGACATACAGTGGCGCTAAGAAGATCGCGTGAAGACCCGTAGGACTACAGTGAGTAACGATCGTCGTCAGAGCAACCGCTTTGAGAGGATATCAGGGATAAAGTCCTTGACTACCATTGCTCACCCCGTGAACCCCGACAATACATAGATGATTTACAAACATAATTTTGGATTTATAGATAAAGCTAGTACATACAATACCTAACGCCACTAATACGCATAGCGTTTCAGGCAAGGTTTAACGATTTCGATGAACATTTGCCCATTGCCAAGAATTAGAATGTACTGGCAAACAAGTAGATTGTGGAATGTAGCTAGTTTCAATACGTTAATGACTTCTAAACGATATGAACTGATTGCAAAGTATTTTCATATTGATAACAATAATGCCGTTTCAAAAGACAATCCAGACAGACTAATCAAAGTTCGATCAGTCATGCAATATCTCACATAGAAATTCAAAACATTATAAATTCCTCAGAAAAATTTGAGTTTGGATGAAGGCACAATAGCATGGCATGGCCATCTAGCTTCCAAGACTTATAATCTCAATAAACCTGATAAGTATGGAATAAAGCTCTACATGCTAGCTGAATCCCATACTGTTTACATCTATGATTTTGAAGTTTATGCAGGAATTGGAAAGACGATGATTGAAGCAGTAAAGAACTGCTCCTGCTGTTGTGTGGTATGGTTGTTTCATCCGGGCACTGGAGTTGTTGTCAACCCGGCGAGGTGTGTGGACCTGGATGTCGCTGCTGACGTGGCTTGTGTTATGTGTTTATGCTGAGGGGACCCTGTGGCTGTGACGGTCTGCAATCATGTGGAGGCCTGTGCCCTCTGTCACCAGGTAGCCCTCCATTGGCCTAAAGTTCTTGGGGATTGCTTCCTACCACGATGTGGAGGTGGGTGTTGATTGATATGCTATGTGTCCCAGTGGAATCTGTGTGTGGGGTGCAGCTGCTTGCCGGATGGCGGGCGATTAGTTCGACTCCCCGGTGATTTCTCACGATCTCGTCACGCGCTATGATGGGCGCTCATTCAAACTTCCTGGAGATGGTGGGTCGGTGGCCCCCTCTGACCGTTGTGGAGCCACGATGTATGTGGCAGTGCAAGGGATGCCTTTTGAGTTCCCTGTGGATCTTCCTGTGTACTGTGCTCCCTGTGTACTTTGCCCAGTTTGGGCGGGTCCTACATATGAGGATGAATGCTGTCCTTACCAGGAGATGGTATGGGTTCCCATGTGGGACCCGCACTCTCGCCATGCATCTCCGGAAATCCTGTACCGTCCCCCATCATGCTGTTTGGGTTCCCGATTCGTGTTTTTCACACAGCACAACCTCGGACATGTTTCAGGTGCGGCCAACCAGGTCACCCCTGTTAACATCTTCTGGGAGGATGATTTTTCCCCGTTGTCGGCCTCAGACCTGTCACCACATGCTGGACCGTGTGTTGATTCCCTGCTAGTTTCTGCCCCGGTGTTTGGTTGTGGCATGGATATTGACATGGGGTTAGTGGTGGCCCCGCCCCCGCCGATGGCTTCCCTGCCTCCGACGTCCCTGCCTGATGCTGCCCCATTTCGGATGCTTCTGCCTGCTACATCCATACATGCGGCGTCTCCTTTCCCTTAGGATGTCTTCAGCCGTGGAGGCTGCGGTTCTCAGGGGCAGCGCTTTGAAGACGCATCCGTCGGAGTCTTCTGCTGTGTTATGGGATGATGAGGGTGATAACTCGGATGACCGGCAGCCTGTCTCCAAACGCTCGAGGTGGGTCCCGAGTGAGTCTCCCCTTAATTAATGGGGTGCCTTGGGTTGAGGTGGGAGAGTACTTTGATCCGGCGTCTCCCGCCGAGGTTGGCAGTGCTGTGAGGGGCTCTGTGAAGGCACAATGGAAGGCTCCAGAGTTGCCCCCTACGCCTACTGCTATTGACTCCCCACGGTGGAAGGTTGCTCCTGCCGAGCGGGACCTCGTCGTGGTCTTACGGAAGGATGTGCACCAGGGTGCCTGTGTTCCTGTGCTCGGTGGCGGGGGCCCTGACGCGTCTGTGTCCTCTGCAGGTTCCCCCTGTGCATAGCCCCATGAGACGCCTCGTGAGAAGCCTCGTGTGCCGACCAGTACGAAGCCCTGTGCAGTGCCCAGCGTGGCGCCCGGAACGCCTAACTGTGCGAAACCCCCCTAGTGTGGACCTCTTTCCTGTGATCGTGGCCGACAGGGGCGTGGTCCCTCCATCGCAGGGTTTGGAACTCTTTTGGGTCGACAGGGCGCGTACAGACCCAATGGTGCTCGTCGACTATTTGGATACCGAGGTTAAAGGGGTACCTGATTGGATGCCTCGCCCTTGTGTGTCTCCTGGTTGCCCGGTGTCCAAAGACATCCAGGTGGTCTGGGAGGCATACTGCTTGTGCTTGTCGGCACAGGAGTTTCCGGACAAGTATCGATAGTGCCTGTGTTTGATTGTTTAGGCCCTATCTGTGATTTTGTTACCGTGTCTGAGGTTCTATATGTGTTTTGTCTACGTGTTAGGTTTCGCCCTGTTGGGTGGTGTGCTTGTTTGTGTATTCCGTGTGCATTTTTTGGTTGTGCTGTATTGTTTGTGTCCTATGAGTGTTTTGTGTTCTGTTGCTTGTGCTCTTTCTGGAGCTGTTAGGTGTGTGTGTATGTGTGTGTGTGTGTGTTTGCCGGTTCCTGTGTATTTCGGTGCTTGTTTTGTTTTGCTTTTGATTTGCATGTGAGGATGTCATTTCTTTTTGTTCTTTCCCGGTCCCTGCATGTTCCAGTTATGACTTCCTGTCTGTCTTGGCTTTTAGTCCTGCTTGTGTGGCCCTTCAGGCTGGCTTGTGTAACTAGATTTGTATTTGTTGTTTTGTACCATATCATTTCTGTGTTTTTTTCATGTTTATTGTTGTATGATTGTTTTGTTTTTTAGTTTTGTGTTTCCTCTCTCTGTTGTTCTCATGTTTTGTTTTGTGCTTTATGGATCACTGCTTGTGCAGTTTTGCCAAGCTGTTTTTATGTGTATTTAATGTGCTTTATAAATAATACAAAAATTGAAACGGTAATGACCTTGAATGAACCACTGAATCACAATGATTCATTTATATATGGATAGCTATTATTATTCGGTTCAAATGTGTGAATTGCTGCTTGCTTATACACCTGTGGTACTATCAGATTGCAGCAGGGTGCACCTAAAAACCTTCAGGTCCAAGCAAGGGTTAAAATGCCAGTAGATAAAATTTTATTCCAACTGAAGGACAAAACTTTTAAAATTTTGTGGAAAGATAAGCAAGTTGTTTCACACATCACAACTTGCCACAATGCAGACACACAAGAAGTGGAACTAAGGAAACGAATAAGGAAACCCGACGGAACATCTTCAGTGCAACAGGTCATTGTGAACAAAACAAACGAAATCTGTGACTACAATACAAACGTGAAAGGTGTTGATCACTTTGACTAAATGGTAAAATATTATCATTTCACATGGAAAAGTCACAAGTAGTCGAAGAATGTGACGTTCTTCTTTATGCA
This sequence comes from Procambarus virginalis, assembly GCA_020271785.1. NCBI lineage: Eukaryota > Metazoa > Arthropoda > Malacostraca > Decapoda > Cambaridae > Procambarus > Procambarus virginalis. The sequence goes on along the minus strand of WNGS01142304.1, from coordinate 16,380,255 downwards.
TATGGCTATCCACAATGCTTTTGCGTTGTACAATTACTACACAACAGATACAAAGAAACTCACATTACTCCATTTCCACGAAGTAGTCATTACGTCACTACTCTACTTCCAACCTAATAATTCGCCTCTGCAAAATGATAACAGTACACATGCTGCTGATGTAAAAGCCAATGACAGCACATCTACTGTAGACAATGTGGCAACACCCGGACCATCAACACCCAGACCATCAGGTGTGAGGCGGCCACTATTCACTTCACCTGTAGTTGTGCATTCATCATCTGACTCAGAAGACGAGAATCAGATTATCCCTAGTGGTGCTTCTGCTAGGAAACAACCCCATATTGTGGATAATCCAGAACGTCTGAACAAGATCTTGAGCCATTATCTTGTAAGAAACAGAAGCGTCTGAGGTGTCGTGTTTTCAAAATGTCTGGTAACAGGAGGGACACCAGGTATAAGTGCAAGTCCTGCGATGTGCCACTGTGTACGGCACCATGCTACAGCAAATACCATCGCAAGAAACAATTCTGGGCTGATAAGCAGCAATGCTTGCCCACCATCCACTCCTATAAAACATGGGTTGACACTCTTCAGGAAACGTTTTCCTGGAGGAGGTGCTGTGGACAAAACTAATGGTCAACCCATGTCACGCTCCACAAACAACACTGGATTGGTAAGTACAAAATGTTTTTGTTTTCTATACATTTTGTATTGTGGTTTATACTTTATCTTATTGTATTGGCAATATTGTTCTTCAATTTGCCCTTATATGCATATATCCATTTAAAGCATTCTATTAGGAACAACTTGATACCAAAATGAGCGATGTAACACGAAAATTGATGTTAGCAACCAGAAAAAACTAAACATTTGTGAGCGGGAAATGGGAGTGTAACACGTGGGCGAATGGGCACTCACTCACGGGTAACGTGTGGCCTGCTTTCATCTTGTCCGCCAGTGGAGCGTTCCACGTTGTTTTACATTATATGCATATACTCCTGTAGCTAATTCTATTGCGAACACATTGATACCAAAATGAAAGACCTACAACGAGAATTGAGGTGACCAAAGAGAAAAGAGTATACACATTTTATTGCTCTTGGGCACTCGTGGTCAACTCGCTCTCTCTTTCTCTGTTTGCTGCGGGTGGTACGCCGGTTTTTGGGAGTTTATATGCACTTAGTCCTATTGAGCATTCTATTGCAAACAAACTGATACCAAATTGGAAAACCTAGGACGAGAATTGAGATGACAAAGTTGAAAAGAGTACACACTTTTCAGTATTACCGCGCACTCCCATGGAATGCCATGCACACCTTGGGGTAGAGTGGCGCTCGCTCCTCCAAAGTGCAAAAGTTTTAATTAAGTACTTTAGCCACTAGACCACAACTGATTGTACATGAATGTTGGTAGTCGTGAGACTATATACCCGAAAGCACTCGGTGGTCAACTTGGGCACAGATATTTCATAGAATCACCTCACTTGTTGGGGCCACGTGAGCAACACAAATGTGAATAAACTTGAATGGTCCCGAAACCACTATGCAAACGAAAACTCCATACCCCAGAAGGATTCAAACCCAGACATCTAGGGAACACAATGCTCCTTAGTGTATCAAGTACTTTAGCCACTAGACCACAAGTGACTGTAGAAAAATGTTGGCAGCCGTGACACCATTTACCCAACACCCGACAGTACTTGAAGGTCAAGTTGGGCACAGATATTTCATTGAATCATCTCACTTATTGGGACCACGAGAGCAACACAAATGTGAATAATCTTGAATGGTTCCCAAGCCAATATGCAACTGTAAGCTCCACACCTCAGATGGATTCAAACCTGGTCAGCCAAGAGCACCATGCACCTTAGCATATCAAGTACTTTAGCCACTAGACCAGACCTGACTGTACAAAAAATGTTGGTAGTCATGCGACTATTTACTCAACACCTAATAGCACTGGGTGATCAAATTGGGTACAGACATTTCATCGAATCATTTCACTTGTAGGGGCCACATGAGCAACACAAATGCAAATAGGCTTAAATGGTTCCCAAGCCAATATGCAACCCAGACAGTTCGCAAGCCAATTCGGTTCCCAAGCAAATTCGAACCAGACAGATAAGAGCACCACTCACCTAAGCGTATCAATTACTGTAACCATTAGACCACAACTGACTGTATGAAAATGTTGGTAGTCATGAAACTATTTACACAACACCCAAAAGCACTCGGTAGTCAACGTGGGCACATATATTTCATCGAATCTCCTTACTTGTTGGGGCCAAGTGAGCAATACAAATGCGAATGAGCCTGAATGGTGCTTCTGGCTGTCTGGGTTCGAATCCTTCAAGGATGTCGAGTTTTCAAATGCATATTGGCTTAGGAACCATTCAAGCCTATTCAAATTTTTCTTTCTCACGTGGTCCCAACAAATGAGGTTATTCGATAATATATTTGTGTCCAAGTTGACCCTCCTGAGTGCTGTCGGGTGATGGGTAAATCGTCTCAGGACTACCAATATTTTTTACAAATATTTTTGTGCAAATATCTGTGCACAAGTTGACCACCGAGTGCTACTGGGTGTTGGGTAAATAATCTCATGACTTTTAATCTACTTAACGATAAGTTATCACAATAAGTTACTTAACAATGACTCAGCTTGCATGGGTGTGAACTATTGGACCTACAAAATGTTACCCTTGGTAAGCTAACTTGTGAACTGAGAAAATCTTCAAGGCACATCTAGATTGTTCATCATCGCACTCACCGCAATATCCTGCCTGGCCTGATGTCCTCACTCACAGTTAATGAATTAATTCAGAAACAAAAGATGTACTTTCTTTGATGGGAATCGTTTGCATAGCAAACACTATAAACTCTCAATAGCATTTGCTTGTTACTGGCCATTCAAACTTTGGCTTTGAGAGGCCAGTATCCACTCAATTCCAATCATATGGTTTATTTGCTTTTAATATATTACATTGAATTACCCTGCTTTACCTATTCAGTCAAGTCAAAACTTAACACTTTCATCCGGCGACGACTCAGCATTGAGTCCTCCTCATTTGTTGAGTCCTCATTTGTTGTACAAATAAAAATTTACATAATTTCCATGAGCAAATGTCGTCAGACTTGTACAATTCAATGAAATCTTATTAATTATCTATCTTAAATGTTTTCACGTTGTTCATTCATTGTGACATTCCTAAATCTGCTATAAGACGCATGGGCCTCGGGCGAAACGTCATGACGATATCACCCCATGCGTAGCTGGCCGCCTGCGGCAGAGAGGTTATGTGGTGGAACGTGAGGTTCGTATACCGGATGGAGAGACCTTGTGCAAGCCTAACATCATTGCTTGCTAGACACCCAGGTCTCTGATGATAACTTCCCACTCTACCGTCCACATAAGAGCAAATACGACAAATACGGCAACCCTTAGATCTTCAACAGGTCAGGGAATATACCGGTAAGCACCCAACAACCGCCTCTTTCATAACGCTTAATTGGAGAGGGGAATTGTGGAAGGAGAGTGCCCTTGGACGTCTGGATATGGGCGACCAAGGGAGAGACCTTGAGATTTGCTCTTAACCTGGACATATTTCCTCTCCAGAATATGGTTCAAGCCCACACCAAGGGGCAGATTACCTTGTCTTGAGGTTATCATGAGATGATTTTGGGGCTTAACGTCTCCGCGGCCCGGTCCTCGACCAGGCCTACTTTTTGTTATTAACCCCCCAGGAAGCAGCCCGTAGCAGCTGTCTAACTCCCAGGTACCTATTTACTGCTAGGTAACAGGGGCATCTGGGGTGAAAGAAACATTTTGCCCATTTGTCTCCGCCTCCACCGGGGATCGAACCCGGAACCACAGGACTACGAATCCGTAGCGCTGTCCACCCAGCTGTCAGGCGGATCCTTTGTCCCAGGATCACCATGCAACAGGTGCATAAGGAATAATATAGTTTTAGTGAGGCGATCCACAGCCAGGACAGCTGGTAGCTAACTACCTAGACAGAGTCGTCATCTGGGGTTCCACTTCCCTGAATTGTTTCTCACCGGAGGGTGGATTACCTGGCCGGAGCCCCCGAGTGGGTATGGCAGCGACCAGAGGGACCCCATGTGCCAAATGTCAACCCTCCCGCCACGGGGACTTGCTAAGAGTTCCTGCTTTGAATTGTTTTCATTGTATGCTGTTGTCAAGTAACCATACCTGCCGCTTAGGCAGCCTGTTGTTTTGCCTAAAGCTTTAGTTCTTTTTTAATGATATACTGTGCACCCCTCCCTATGTGTGATGTGTCTTATATAAGAACAACCAAATAGACAAGATGTTTCCATTTTACTCTCCCATTATTATTATCATCTTAACTCTTGTGGGTGAGAATGTCAACTAACCATTACTTTATATTTTTTAGTTTGTGTTGTTAGGAAACTATTCATGCTTAGGGGTACCTACCTCTCCCCATGACTAGTGGTTGACGGGAATAGGTGCCCTGAAGCTTTATAAAAAGCATACATCCCATCCCACCCGAAGGGGCGAAGGCATGCAAGGAACAAAATAGTTTCAGTTAGTGTGAATCGATAGTGTAACACAGTGTAGTGTATCGATAGTGAACAGTGTAACTTACATAGTTGCCGAGCTGAAGACTGGAGGCAACCTGCCAGGTAGCAAGTGAGCGACACACTGCCAGGCGCAGTCACATGCTAGCAAGGCTTCTGCTCTGCATAAATAATTATTAGTGATCACCCTTGTTTTTTTTGCGAAGGATTAATTCACTAGAGATGCGCGCGCGCGCGTGTGTGTATGTGTGTGTGTGTGTGTGTGTGTGAGTGTGTGTGTAAATGTACACACCTAGTTGTGCTTGCAAGGGTTGAGTTATGGCCCTATGGTCCCGCCTCTCAACTGTCAATCATCTGGTGAAATATATGTATATGTGTATTCACTTAGTTGAACTCACCTAGTTGAGCTTGCAGGGGTTGAGCTCAGGCTCTTTGGTCGTGCCTCTCAACTGTCAATCAACTGGTGTACAGATTCCTGAGCCTACTGGGCTCTATCATATCTACATTGGAAACTGTGTATGGAGTCTGCCTCCACTACATCACTTCCTAATGCATTCCATCTGTTAACTACTCTGGTACTGAAAAAGTTCTTTCTATCGTCCCTGTGGCTCATTTGGGCATTCAGTTTCCACCTGTGTCCCCTTGTTCCCGTACCACTTGTGTTAAATACTTTATCTTTACCTATCCTGTCAATTCCTGTGAGATTTTTTTAGGAAGTGATCATGTCTTCCCGAGCTCTCCTGTTTTCCAGCGACGTTAGATGCATTTCACGCAGCCTTTCGTCGTAACGTATGTCTCTAAGTTCTGGGACTAGTTTAGTGGCATACCTCTGAACTTTTTCCAGCTTCGTCTTGTGTTTGACAGGGAACGGGCTCCATGCTGGGGCCGCATACTCCAGGATTGGTCTAACATATGAGGTATACAAGGTTAAGAAGGATTTCTTACACAGGTTTCTGAAGGCAGTTCTGATGTTAGCCAGCCTTGCATATGCCGCTGGTGTTATTATTTTGATGTGGGCTTCAGGAGACAGGTTTGGCGTGATATCCTCTCCTAGCTCCTTCTCTGTCCGTTTCATGAAGAACTTCAGCTCACATTTGGTATCGTGTGTCTGACCTTCTATTTCGTCTGCATAGTTTCATTACCTTTCATTTACTTGGGTTGAACTTTAGTAGCCATTTTTTTAACCATTCCTTCAGTTGTTCTAAGTCATTTTGAAGTCTCATACTATCTTGCAATGCCTTAATCCCCCTCATAACTTTTGCATCATCAGCAAACAATGAGAGGATCGAATCTATTTCCTCTTGGAGATCATTTACATATATCAGAAACAGTATAGGTCAAAGATCAGATCACCGTGGGACTCCACTGGTGATGCTTTGCTACTTTGAGACTTCAACCCCTCAGAGTGATTCGCTGTCTTTTGTTGCTTAGGTACTCCCTTATCCAATGGAGTACTCTCCCTTTCACTCTTGCCTGAATCTCCAAAATTGTGAACTAGTTTCTTGTGTGGAACTGTGTCAAAGGCTTTCTGACAATCCAAAAAGATGCAGTCTGCTCATCCCTCTCTTTATTGTCTAATTTTTGTTGCTTGGTCATAGAATTCAATTAATTCTGTGAGGCATGATTTGATATCCCTGAACCAATGCTTATGTTGTGTTACAAAGTTCTTTCACTTCAGATGTTGCAATAGCTTTTTTCTCACAATCTTCTCCATCAACTTGCATGGTATGTAAGTTAGGGACACTGGCTTGTAGTTTACTGCCTCTAGTCTATCACTCTTCTTGTATATTGGGATTACATTAGCAGTCTTCTAAATTTTTGGCATTTCCCCTGTTACTAGTGATTTGTTATACACCATGCAGAGTGGCAGGCACAGCATTTCTTGCTCCTTCCTTTAGTATCCATGGTGAAATTCTATCCAGGCATATAGCCTTTGTCACATCCAACTCTAGCAAATGCATACTTACCTCCCAACTTGTAATCACAAACTCCTCTAGTGGGGCCTGGTTAGTTATTTCCTCTCTAATCTCTTGAACTTCTTCTTGCTCTAATGTGAAGACCTAAAATTTCTTATTGAGTTCCTTGCACACTTCCTTGTTGTTTGTAGTGAATCTGTTTACCCCCTTTCCTCAGTTGCATTGCCTGTTCCTTCACTGTGGTTTTCCTCCTGATGTGATTGTGAAGCAATTTAGGTTATGTCTTTGCTTTGCTTACTATGTCATTTTTTAATTCTTTCTGCTTCTCATCTCAGCCTGACGTGTTCATTCATTCCTGGCACTCTGGTATTTTTCTCTGCTATCAAGTGTTCTGTTATTTTTATAGTTTTCCACACCCTTACTGTGTTGCTTTGCTAAATTACATCTCTGATTAAACCATGGGTTTCTTATCTGCATTTCGATTTTTCCTTTTGGACTGGGACAAACTTGTCTGCTGCGTACTTACACTTCTGCGTGATGTATTCTATCATGTCTTGGGCCATCATGCCTCTGAGCTCTACTTCCCATGTTATATATATATATATATTAGTAACTTTTGTTATCTCCTCATAGTTTCCCTTTCGGAAGGCCAGCCTTTTGTTTTCATGTCTCTTCCATGAGTACATTAACCCTTCATCGACTAGATACTCAAACATCAGTACACTGTGATTGCTCATTCCCACCGGGGCTTCGAAACCGATTTCCCTCATGTCCAATTCGTTCAGAGTCCTCCCATTGTCATGGTGCCTGATATGTTCTCTGTGAACCCCACTCCTTCCTGGGATTAACCATCTCTTTGAAACTCCATTCCTTTCTCATTAGTAAGGTCACTCCACCTCCTCCCCTTCCTTCCCTCTCTTTACTTATTACTGTGTTGTCCTGGGGAACAACCATGTTCATTATGAAACCAAACCTGAGTTTGGTTTCCGTGAGTCCAAATACATCCAATTTCACGTCTTTTGCTCGTTCCCTTAGTTCATTTGCCTTGCTTGTAATCCCATCTGTGTTCAGGTACATCACCATGAAGCCGACTCTCTTCTGTGCATCTTAAGTTTCTGTTGTTTCACTGAAGTAGGGAAACAATGAGGGTCCGGGATGGAAGGACTAGGTAAGGGTTACCTGGGAGATCTGTGGGAGAAAGGGGCTAGTAGGATCTGATATGGGTAGGGTGGTGGGAAGGAAAGGGCTTGGAGGGGGGGGGGGAAGAGAAGCGAAGGCTTGCTGGGGGGGGGAGGGGGGCTTGGAAGGTAGGGGAGAAGGGAAGGCTTGGGGGAGAGCAGAAGAGAAAGGTACAATGGGGGGAGCAGGAGAGGAGGGAGGGATTGAGAGGGGTGGGAGAAGGGAGGATTTAGGGGGGGTAAGGATGAAGGGAGAGCTTAGGTGGGTGGGGGAGAAGGCATTGTATGGGGATTGTCTGTATGAAGGCATTGAGAAGGTATTATGGGGGAGGAAGGCGCACACGCACACACACACACACACCTGACCCACAGGGTCTGGTGTGTATACTCATCTGTTTGTACTCACCTATTCGTGCTTGCGGAAGTTGAGCTCTGGTTCTTTGGTCCCGCCTCTGAACCGACAATCAACAGGTGTACAGGTTCCAAAGCCTATTGGGCTCTATCATATCTACAATTTAAACTGTGTATGGAGTCAGCTTCCACCACATCACTTCCTAATGCATTTCATTTGTCAACCACTCTGACACTAAAAAAGTACCTTCTAATAAATCTGTGGTTCATTTGGGCGCTCATTTTCCAACTGTGTCCCCTAGTGCGTGTGCCCCTTGTGTTAAATAGCCTTTCTTTGTCTACCCTATCAATTCCCTTGAGAATCTTGAATGTAATGATCATGTCCCCCCAAACTCTTCTGTCTTCCAGCGACGTGAGTTTTAATTCCAGTAGTCTCTTTTCGTAGCCCATACCTCTCAGCTCGAGTACAAGTCTGGTGGCAAACCTTTGAACCTTTTCCAGTTTAGTCTTATCCTTCACTAAATATGAACTCCATGCTGGGGCTAAATACTCCAGGATTGGCCTGATATATGTTGTATACAAAGTTCTGAATGATTCTTTACACAAGTGACTAAATGCCGTTCTTAGGTTGGCCAAGCCTGATATATGCCGCTGATGTTATCCTCTTGATATGGGCTGCAGGGGACAGGTCTGGCGTGATATCAACCCCTAAGTCTTTTTCTCTCTCTGATTCTTGAAGAATTTAATCTCCCAGATGATACCCTGTATCTGGCCTCCTTCTCTCTACACTATATTCATTACATTACATTTGCTTGGGTTAAACTCTAACAACCTTATGTTCGACCATTCCTACAGCGTGTCTAGACCTTCCTGAAGCCTCAAGCAGTCCTCCTCTGTCTTAATCCTTCTCATAATTTGGCATCGTCAGCAAACATTAGAGAAATGAGTCTTTACCCTCCGGGAGATCATTTACATATATCAGAAACAGGATAGGACTCAGTATAGAGCCCTGTGGGACTCTACTGGTGACTTCACACGAATCTGAGGTCTCACCCCTCACCGTAACTCTCTGCTTCCTATTGCTTAGGTACTCCCTTATTCACTGGAGCACCTTACCAGCTGCCCCTGCCTGTCTCTCCAGCTTATGTACCAGCTTCTTATGTGGTACTATGTCAAAAGCATTCCGACAATCCAAGAAAATGCAGTCCGCCCAGCCTTCTCTTTCTTGCTTAATCTTTGTCGCCTGGTCGTAGAATTCTATTAAGCCAGTCAGGCAAGATTTACCTTCCCTGAGCCCTTGTTGGCGATTTGTCACGAGTCCCTTCTCTCCAGATGTGTTACTAGGTTTTTTCTCACGATCTTTCCATCACCTTGCATGGTATACAAGTCAAGGACACTGGCTTGTAGTTCAGTGCCTCTTGCCTGTCACCCTTTTTGTATATTGGGATCTCATTCGCTATCTTCCATATTTCTGGTAGGTCTCCCGACTCCAGTGACCTACTATACACTATGGAGAGTGGCAAGCAAAGTGCCTCTGCACACTCTTTCAGAACCCATGGCGAGATCCCGTCCGGCCCAACAGCCTTTCTAACATCCAGATCCAGCAGGTGTCTCTTGACTTCATCTCTCGTAATTTCCAACCTATCCAAGGTCACCTGGTTTACTTTTCCCTCTCCTAGCGCAGTGACCTCACCTGGTTCTATTGTGAAGATCTCCTCGTACCTCTTGTTGAGTTCTTCACACACCTATTTGTCATTCTCTGTATTCCTGTCCTCGCCTGTTCTAAGTTTCATTACATGTTCCTTCACTGTTATTTTCCTCCTGATGTGACTGTGGAGTAGCTTTGGTTCGGTCTTGGCTTTGTTTGCTATATCATTTTTATAATTTTTCTCTGCTTCTCTTCTCACCGTAACATACTCATTCCTGGTTCCCTGGTATCTCTCTTTGCTCTCAGGAATTCTGTTATTCCGGAAGTTCCTCCATGCCCTTTTGTTCAGCTCCTTTGCTTCCTTACATGCCCTGTGCTATGGGTTCTTCTTTTGCAGTTCGGATTTTTCGTTTTGGGCCGGGATAAACATATTTACTTCCTCCTGACACTTTTGGGTGACATAGTCCATCTTATCTTGTACAGACTTAGCTCTGAGGTCTGTGTCCCAAGGTATTTCCCTTAGGAAAATTCTCATCTCCTCATAATTCCCCTTTCGGTATACCAGTCTTTTGTTTCCTAGATCTTTTAGGGGGGAGATAATTCCAAGCTCTCTCAGGTACTCAAAATCAATACACTGTGATCACTCATCCCAAGGGTGCTTCCATCTTAACTTCCCCCTATATCCCAGTTCATTTAGGGTAAATATCAGATCGAGCATTGCTGGTTCATCTTCTCCTCTCATTCTTGTTGGTTCCTTGATGTGCTGGCTTAGAAAGTTTCTTCCTGCCACGTCTAGCAGCTTAGCTCTCCATATTTCTGATCCTCCATGCGGGTCTCTGTTCTCCCAATCTATTCTCCGTGGTTGAAGTCTTTCATGATTAGTATTCCAGATCCATTCCTGCTAGCAACAGAAGCTGCCCTCTCTCTATTATGTTATTGGTGGTCATATTGTTTCTATCATATTCCTGTTTGGGCCTTCTGTCATTTGGTGGTGACTACGACTATAATTTTTAGTCCTCCAGTTGTTATGGTACCTATTATGTAGTGACTGAAGCCTTCACAGCCCTGAATAATCATCTCCTCAAAATCCCAGCCTTTTATTACCAGCAGAGCTACACCACCACCACCTCTTCCTTTTCTCTCTTTCCTCACAATAGAATACTCCTGTGGGAACACTGCATTTGTTATTGTTTTCGTTAGCTTTGTTTCTGTGAGTGCTATTATGTCAGGGTTTTCTTCTAGTACCCATTCTCCAAGTTTTTTTGCTTTATTTGTATTCCATCAATGTTAGTCTACTTTGCCTTGAGGCTCACTTTCTTCTGTCCCTTCTCAAATCGTCTCCTTGGTGAGTGTTCTGCTGGTGGGGGAAGCTGTTCATGGGTGTGAGGATCTGTGAGGTGGATACAGGTTTCAGAGGATACTGGGATGAGGGTGGTGTCAAGTGAAGGGGGAGGATTATGGGGTGAAAGGGGAGGGAAGAAAGGAGGAAAGGGGTGAAGGGGGACTTGGCAGGAAAAGGGGGAGGGGGGGACTTGGTGGGAGGAGGGGAGGGGTAGAAGGGTGGGGATTGGTGTGGGGGATGAAGATTTGGCTGAGCATTTTTCTGTTTGACTCGTCCAGCTTACTCGGTAAGGTTAGGAGAGGAAACTTTCAATTAACGTTTTTCTTACGTTTTGAAACTTTATGAGAATTTCCTGTCCACCTAATCTATTTAGAGGACCCTAACTTACTGTTGTTGAAAAAAATCCCAAATTATTTTCATTTTTTTCATTTACAATTACTTCCACTTTTGGCCATACGGGTAAATGACCAAAGGCGACGTTATTTTTAAGAGGACTGGTTGCACACTACCTCGCTGTCTCTGTTGCTTAGGTTCTCCCTAATCTAGTGAGTAGTTTCCCTTTCTTGCCTGCCTGCATCTCCAGCTTGTTGCACTGGTCTCTTATGTGGTACTATGTCAAAGGCTTTCTGGCAATCCAAAAATATGCAGTCTGCCCAGATCTCTCTTTCTTGCTTCATTTTTGTTGCCTGGTCGTAGAATTCAATAATATGTGAGGCACTATTTGCCATCCTGAAGCCATGGCGAAGATTGTGCGAAAAAAATGCTAGTGGAACATCCGGACAGAGAAGAACTTTGTAACACAACACATAGCATG
>WNGS01142304.1:16357259-16367444 GCA_020271785.1 Procambarus virginalis | reverse complement strand
TATTTATATAGATAATACATCTTCAGAAGGAAGGATTTACAAGTCAAAAGAATTAAATATATACTGGCAGCAGAGGGTGAACTGAAGTGAGGTGCAATGACAAATATGTGAATGGGACGGGGTGGATATAAATAGGAGCTGCATCATATGGGGCTATTGGCCCATACGTTGTATTAATATCATAATATAGTGGATATTAACAAGGTAATCGTGAGACAAATGTGTAACAATGATCCTACTCAAATCGCCCTTTAACTGATCAATTAAAACGGATTTAAATTATACAAACCACTTCTAATGTTCATTAACATGATTTTGTAATCTGAATTAAGCAGATTCAATATGTTCCTATTGAAAGTGCTTTTACAATTCGTTCATGAAGAAACCATTCCCAATGAATTTGGTGAGAATTTTGTGACAAATGACAAACAAAGCATTAGACAATTGACCATGTTTACACAGTATTTAATGCGAAATTTTACATTTCAAATCTTTAGATGTTTGCCCAACATATACCTATTAAGTTTTTACAAGGTTTCTTATTAATGACACAATTATTACTATGAGGACTGTTTCTAACTAATAGTTTCCCACAATATTTCTTAATTAAACAATACATTGTCGGTGTTTCACGGTGTTCTCATAGAGAAGGGTTAAAGCAACAGTAGACTGGATCTCCTTTCCAGTGGTTGCTCCTACAATAACCCTTACTCACCGTCGTTCGGCGGGTCTTCCCTCGATCCTCTAGGCTCCACTGCTGGCCTCGGAGAGTACCCCAGTCGGTCTCACAACCGGCCTTTAATTTGTAAGATGAGTGGGGCACAGATCGTTCCCTCAATCTGTGGCCCGCCCGACACCGAACTCTTACACAGCCTTCAAGGTCGCCAACTGGTTTTTTTAGATGTCCAGTAACACTGCAGTGGTCAGGTGTAATTGTGGCAAGAGCAAATTTCAATAAATGGTATCAGGCAGGTCACTCAGCTTTACTTCGTTACACGGTCACAAGATAAATGGAGGGGATGATATCAAACACAAAGAGTTTTGGTATTTTACTTAAAAGACAACGAGAAATATATATGCATCAATGTATCAGGATTAATATATGACAATTGCTCCATTCATAGCATAATATTCTAGAGCGCACCGATATGGTAACATCGGCACGTGTCACCTGTCAGAATGTCAGCTGACCGGGCCCCTCGCGATCGTGGGAACAGACTAGTACTTGTTTTCTAATTATGTCACGATCCCCGTTTATTTAACTTTTTCCAAAACACTATTCAACATTCACATGGCTTACTTATGATTTCACTGGCCTCACGATCAACATCTTATTCACAATATTCTCACAGTGACTTTTCACCGTACCGAAAGATTACTCTATTCTTAATAATATTTACTGTGAATGCACTCGCTTGATCACTGAACTTTTCTTTAGATCTATACTTTCTCTTAAAGAGATATCACTGGCAATCACTTCGCGTATATGATATTATTCAGTACACAGGCATGTCATATATAAATCAGTAATCAAAGTTCAGGCATATTTATATATATACATCATGAAGATCAATACACAGGCATTTATATCAATAGATCATAGAGATCAATACACAGGCATTTATATCGATAGATTATAGAGATCAACACACCTATATCTGGTTTGCTACCAATATATATAATAATAATACTCACTGGAGATTAATAATAGTCACAGTAAATTCTCTGATGAATCTTGGTGCTTGCACACACCCACACATAGATATATATGTAAACTGATACTGTGAGCGCTCTGGGCAGGCTCACCGCACACTGTGCTCTCTGTGACTTAAACTCAGGTGAGACTTGCTCACGACATATAAAATATCCTGACAAGAATATATTAGCTAACTAAAGGGGAAATGGGAGGGTAACTGTAAACACCTACTTCACCTATCCTAGGATGACAGTTGGGTTGTAGCTCCTGGTCCAGGCTCTCGCCTCGTTCACCATCCAGAAACACAAGCCCCACGCCTTAGGAAGTCGCGTCTCGCCGCTTCTGTACACTGCAGGTCCGTGCTCCTTCCTCTACAGTATGTCGCAGGGTTGAAGTCGGTCTCCTGGCCGTCAACTTTCCTCCCAACTACGGCAGCCAGCCTACGTCTCGGCGGTCGTTGTACGTTTCCCAATTAGTTCTTGTCACTGTACTCCCAGAGTAACTGCCTCTCACCACTACGAAGTCACTGTGAAGTTACCAGCCGTCCCAGACGAGGCTGCTTGAGCTCCACACGCACAGCACCCGACTTCAGAGCACTTGAAGCTCACTTCACTGTCAATTCCCTCGTCGTCTAGATATATCGCTAGGTATTTGGGAAGACTTCTCGACGTGCTTGCATTCAACTGTTGACTCGTAGGGTTCCACGAAGGTGGGGTTACTGTCAAACTTGACAGGATCGTCGATCACACGTTCAACCTGGTTGACAAGGCTGTCAACCCGGTTCACTCACGGTGGGTGGCCCGGCCACTAAGCTGTCTCTTATACTGGTGAACCGCCAATGACGACACACGTCGATGCCCGGCCCACTTCTTGCAACGCACCTGTCCCTGAGCACTTGTTGCTCAATATTCTGTCAATTCCTTATCTGAGCCACTTCTGGGTTGCAGGAAGACCTCACAGAGTGCGTGCCAACAACTGGAGACGCTTACGTCCACCGGAGTTCGGTAAATCCGTCACTCTGACAGGATGACCGATCGCGCGTCCTACCTCTCAGACGTGTCGTGAAAGACTGATCTCGCCTGGCGCCAACACGGCCGGACCCCCCATGCCTATGTGACGTCACTTTTCCCAAAGTTGGTTTTCATTGGCTCCCAGTGCCACGTCGCTGACGGTGACCAATCTGGCGCCACTGACGTCACACAGTTTTGGCGGGAGAACAGACTCGCCAGCGCCATATTGGCTCCCTAAAGGACCTATCCCACAGGCCAAAATGTTCTATTTTCGCAAATTTCTCGGCTCTTCGAGAATGCTGTTCTCTCCCACATATGTTCAATTGATGCCTGCAATGTAGAGAACGCTCGAGAATAGTGGACATGACTCTTACAGCAGGCGTGGGAGAATTAGAAGGGGGGGAACACCGTCACAACATGTATATCAAAACGTTCCAAGGTTTTGACAATATTTTCAAACCCAGAAAAATATAGTAAACATAACATATTCTTTGGGAGAATTTTCTCACTACACATATTATTATAAAATGTACGACGTGCTTTGTTAAGGCAAACTTCCAAAAAACTCAGTGGATAACAAAGCTTCAGACCAATAGAATCAACATTCTTAAACTCTTCATCTAAGAGTTCTGGACTAAAAACCCGAAGAGCTCTTAGATACATAGAGGAAAAATATATTGTTTCACAATGTATCTATTCCCTGAGAAATAATGAACATTAAATAAATTATTCGTAGGCTTTCTGTAAACACTAATCTTTAGTGAAAAATCTTCCCCCATAAATAAATATATCTAAGAATGGCAAACATTTATCAACTTCAGTCTCCATAGTAAATTTTATAAAGATGAATTGATCATTAAGTTTAGCTACAAATTCATCTGTAGGCCATATACACAAAATATCATCAACATATCTAAACCATGGAATGATTCCAGGGGTAATTTTTTAAACGAATTTCTTTTCAAAGAATTCCATGTACAAGTTTGAAAGCAATGGCGATAAAGGATCTCCTATTGCCATTTCAAAAGTCTGTAAATAATACTCATTATTAAAGGTAAATTTACATTCATTTATGTACAGCTTAACGAGATTGACAACAATATCAGAAGAAAGAGGTAAAACATGATTCATTAATTCATGAGTAAGATAATGAAGAATATCATCAACAGGCACCTTTCTAAACAAGGAACAAACGTCAAAACTGATCAACTTGACATCAGGAGTGATTCGAACACTATTTAATTTGTTAACTAATTCAATAGAATTAATCAAATGAAATGAGCAAATAGTTCCTAACAAGAGGGACATGATCTTGTACCCATTGTTAGGAACTATTTATTCTTGTCATTTGATCATTTTTTTTATTTAGTTAACAAATTGAATAATGTTCCAATCACTACTGATGTTAAGTTATTCAGTTTTAACGTTCGTTCTTTGTTTACACAGGTGCCGGTTGAAGATATTCTTGTTTACCTTGCTTATGAATTAATAAATCATTTTTTACCTCTTTTTATTAATTCAAGAATATCAGGAATAAGAATTCTATTGGTCTCAAGATTTGTTATCAACTGAGTTTTGGAAATTTGCAGTAGCAAAGCACATCGTACATTTTATAATAATATAATAAAATATGCAATGAGAAAATTCGCCCAAAAACTTTTTTATATACATGTATTGTTTGATTACGAAAATAATGTTGGAAAACTATTAGTTAGAAACAGTCCTTGTAGTGATAATTGTGTCATTTATAAAATACCTTGTAAAGACTGTAATAGGCTATATGTTGGACAAACATCTAAGGATTTGAAATGTAGAATTTAGCTACATAAATTCTCTGTAAGACATGGCCAGTTGTCTAATGGCATATTTGTTCAATTGTCAGAAAATTCTCCTCAAATTGATTGGGAGATGGCTTCATCAATAACGAATTGTAAATCACTTTCAATCGGAACATAATTGAATCTGCTTTAATACAGATTACAGAAACCTGTAATTTGAACATTAGCAGAGGTTTGTATAATTTAGATTCATTTTTGATTGATCACTTAAAAGGCGATTTCAGTACGATCATTGATATGCATTTGTCTCACTAATATTATCATTGTATCCACTGTCTTATGATATTAAAATCCACGTAAAAGCATATTGAAGTATGATGCCCCTTCTATTTAAATCCACTCAATCCCATTCATATATTTGTATTTGTCCCTCAATTCACTTAACCTCCTTTCTCCTGCCTATATATCCAATCTACTGACTTGTAAATTCACCCTTCGGAAGGTGAATTATTATATAAAAAAGTACTAGTATATATATATATATATATATATATATATATATATATATATATATATATATATATATATATATATATATATATACATATATATATATATGTCGTACCTAGTAGCCAGAACTCACTTTTTGGCCTACTATGCAAGCCCCAATTTGCCTAATAAGCCAAGTTTTCCTGAATTAATATATTTTCTCTATTTTTTTTCTTATGAAAAGATAAAGCTACCCATTTCATTATGTATGAGGTCAATTTTTTTTCATTGGAGTTAAAATTAACGTAGATATATGACCGAACCTAACCAACCCTACCTAACCTAACCTAACCTATCTTTATAGGTTAGGTTAAGTTAGGTAGCCGAAAAAGTTAGGTTAGGTTAGGTTAGGTAGGTTAGGTAGTCGAAAAACAATTAATTCGTGAAAACTTAGCCTATTAGGCAAATCGGGCCTTGCATAGTAGGCTGACAAGTGGGTTCTGGCTACTAGGTACGACATATATATATATATATATATATATATATATATATATATATATATATATATATATATATTATATATATATATATATATATATATATATATATAAAATTGTGAGGGTACCACCTCTGGTGCCAATGTGGGGACCCATAGCCTCGGAGAAGAAAATAAAACGTATTCAGAGGAGACCTTGTGGTTTCTCACTGAACACTAATATTTTCTTCTCCTACCACCCCCATTCTTTTGTATGTACACATATATATTTGCTTTATTTGAACTGTGTTACAAAAAAGGAGTTACATATAGGTTACAAAGATGGTTATCATAGGTTGTCGAGTTCCTCCAGCTCCTCAGATGGCGGGCAGGAACCCTGGATGCAGTGCGCATTTCCCCTCTGTATCGCCACGCTGAGGCGCTGGAAAAGAAAGCTGGCAGCTCTAGGGTCCCTTGTTGTTTCAATGAGCCTAGAACCCAGTTCCTTCAAAAAACTGGTAGCACTTTTACCCCAGGCGCCGAGTGTCTCAGAAGCAATGGGGACAAAATTGTAGTGGTGATCAAGTTCTCTATACTTACGGGATTTGGCTGCTTCCTGTGGGTGGCAGCGCCACCTGGTTGTGCAACACTGAGGTCAATGTAGGTGTTAGCCAGGGTTGATACGCACGTGTAGTCCCATACCAACTGCTTGCCATTCTTCCAGGGGTTCACTGTGATACCATCCGGGCGACCAATAAGAGCATCAGAGTTACGGGGCGTTAGGTAACGAGGCTCTCTCTCGGCTGGGCATCCAGCTGTGGTGAGGCTCCTCTTGATGATGTCGTTAACTTCACTGTGCCTCGAGTGCCATCCTCCCGTGCTTTGGCAGAGTAGGCCATGGTGGCCGTACCTGTCAGCCACCACCTCGCCGCAAATACACCTATATCTGGTGTGGATTGGGGCAGCAAGGCGGAGGGCCACAGCAATTCGGAGGGCGTGTGGTGTGAGACGCGTGCCAGTTGCCGACATTGGGGTTGCTAACAGGAAATCCCCTGCATGAGGGGCTGCTACTGCTGTGAGGCGAGCAATGTCGTGCTGTGTTGATGCAGCACCCAGGCACTCTGCAGCAACTTTGTCTACAATGGGGCCATCCCAGCTGGATTGCCTGTGGGCTTTTGGGGATGGTGGTTGAGGTGATGGGCCTGCACGAGAGGCCCACTCTGTGGCACAGCGTGTAAAATTGGGATCATGTACACCTGCCAGCTGATGTAAGTGGGCAGGTAGAATTTCCTTCACAAGGTCGTCGGATGCTGATAAGGAGGACAGGAAGGCTGGAACAGCGATTTGCGTTGCTGTTCGAACTCCGAGGCCCCCAAGTCTTACGGGAAGAGAGGCTTGTTTCCACTGCAGGTCATCAAGAGAGAGGTTAAGGGCTTTTTCTAGCATTGATTTCAGTAACCGGTCATACTCACTTAGTTTTTGGCTACTGTAAGATGGTGAACACCTCAGAAAGTAGGTTAACCTGGGGATATATATATATATATATATATATATATATATATATATATATATATATATATATATATATATATATATATATATATATTAGTATATTTTGGTAGCAGTCTTTCCTGTAGACATATGTTATTAAATATGACCGAAAAAGTAAGATTAATAATTCTAACACGAATGTTCTAAATTTTCCTTATGTTTGTTTTTACTGATGACGGTAAATGAAAAATCAATTCTCCAAAATTCATTCTTTATTTCTTAGTCTGACGCGACACTTGAACGCGTTTCGTAATAACTAATTACATTTTCAAAGACTTTTAGTTTTCACACACAACTATAACCTGAAAGCACTAAACAGTTCTTTACTATGCTATGATTTAAACAGCTTTCATCTTTCATTTTATACCCGCGTTTTGGGTGAGGTGATATGTTACAACAGTTTTTAATGAGGTGAACAAAACTTTCAACAAAGGACAGAACTCGAAACAATGGATATTAATTGGATATTAATTGGGTAAATTGAAGGTATGAATGAAGTACTGCGGAAGGGCCTATTGGCCCATATTTTTTGATGCTTCTATATTGGAGCAGAGTCTTGAAGTGGGTTAGAATATAGTTGTGCGTTAATTGGACTGTTGATTGCTGGTGTTGACTTCTTGATGTGTAGTGCCTCGCAGTTGTCAAGCCGCCTGCTATCGCTGTACTATCGATGATTTCTGTGTTGTTTGTTAGGATTTCTCTGGTGATGGTTTTGGTTGTGGGAAGAGAGTATATGTCCTTAATGGAGCCCTGTTGCTTAGCATCGTTAAACGCCTGGAAAGAGATGTTTGTCTTGCCTATATACTGAGTTTTTTGGGGCTGACAGTCCCAAGTGGACATTTAAAGGCTTAGATGACGTTAGTCACTTTTAGGGCGTTCTGCCTGCCGTGTGCTAGGAGAGTTTTTCATGTAGTAGGGCATGGGGCTGTTTTTGGTTTTTTAGGAAATCGTTAGTTGTATCTTCTGATTTTGGTCTGTAGGGATAACATTTCTATTAACAAGTAGTCTTTCAGGACCCCTTTCTTCCGTTTTATGAGCTGGGGAGAAGAAGTTCCTGTTAAATAGTCTAATGGGTAGGTATAGGTGTTGATATTAGTGTTCGCTTCAGAGGTTGCATGGCGTTTTACTTTCCGTCTTTACGTTTTACTGATGACATTTACCGTCATCAGTAAAAACAAACATAAGGAAAATTGAGAAAATTCGTGTTAGAATTATTAATCTTACTTTTTCGGTCATATTTAATAACATATTATATATACTAATAAAATATATATATATATATATATATTAGGGGTACCCCTCTGGTGCAATTGCAGGGACCACATCTCGAAGAAGAAAACAAACAATTTTCAGAGAAGATCTTGTGGATTCTCACTGAGATACTTAATTGCTTTTCACTCTCTACCAACCCCTATTATTTTTTTGTATGTTGTTGTTTTATTGTACGTTGCAATTGCTACAGTTTACGAGGAAACACCACACCACACACACACAAATATATATAACAATTAAACAATCAGGCGTTCGTAAGGACCTCGTCCAGCTCCTCGGAGTGGTGGGGCGTACCCAGGAATACAGCACGCATTCTCCCATCTGCACTGCGACACTGCAGGCGCTGAAATAGGAAACTGGCTCTTCGTGGGTCTCCTATTTTCCACAAATGAGTTCCTCACCAGCCTCCTTTAAAACATTGAGGGTGCACATTTACCCCAGGGCGCCCAGCGTCTCTGAGCCTATCGGCCACGAAACTGTAACAAACGGTCTCAGGTTTACTGTACTTGTGGATTTCTGGGTACTCCCTGAAGGTGGCTTGCCCCACCTCCCTCCGTCTGAGCTGCTAACGTAAATAGGTACCAGCCAATGTAGATGCACAGGGTGTAATCCCATACGACCTGTTTACCTTCCCTCCATGGCTGCAGAGGTGACTCCATCGGGCGTTTTTGGCTTGGTCAGGTCTGCCGACACGCTGGGGTTCCCTTTGTGCTGGACACTCCAGCTTGTAGCCAAACCTTCTCTTGATGATGTCATTGATGACTTCATTGACTGTTGGTCTGCGCAATCTTTCCCTGTGTCTTACGACAGATGAGACATGGCTGCCGTATTGGTCTGCCCCGTGCCTGGCCGCAAATACAACGTGCTCGGTGGAGATAGGTGCGGCAAGGCGCAGAGCAACACCAAGAACTTAGGCTCCCGATGTCCAGGCGAGGTGGCCCAGGCGGAATTAGGGACTGCCTACAGGAAGTCCCCAGCATGGGGGGCTTGCACAGCTAGGAGACGCGCTCGTGCTCCTTCTAGAAGCTGACTCCAGCAATGCTTTGGCGATTTGTTCTCCACTATAGGGCATATCCCATTGGCTCTCCGTTTACCGTCGTTTGGACAAGTTGGTCGGGCTGTGAATTGGCGAGTGCTGTCCCACCGACCAGCTCCTTCCACAATTTGGGATCTACGAATCCCAATGGAGTTTCTTAGGTAATTCTGGTAGTATTTCCTTCACTATTTCACTTGTCGCACTGGTCGAGGATAGAGAATGCCGGCAATGCTAACTGGTCGCCTTGCGAATACCTTTACCCCCGAGTCTGAACTGGGAGCGTTGCTTGGTCCCACTGGTCATCTTGCAGGGAGAGGTTTAACCACTTTCATAGTTATTCTTCTTTAGGAGTGAATCGTATGCCGTTAATTTGGGCTGTCAAAAGAAGGAGCACCTGAGGAAATAGGTAAGTCGGGGCAAGGCCAGGCACCTTGTAAGAAGGTACAACACCATCATGAGCATCCAAAGCCCCTGATTCTTCCCTCCATCCTCTCAGGTCTTCAAGCTTTTCTCTCGAGGACTACCTCAAGGCGTTCGAAGGACCCAGAGGTGCCCCTAGCAGCACACTGTCGGTGGGAACGATTACTTGGGCTCCTGGCAAAAAGATCTGATACGTGCATTTATGATTGATTGGTTGGACAAGATGATTTCACACTTTGATTGGTTTAGTGTAAGGCCTAACTCCTCTCCCCTAGATTTCCACTAGCTGAAGATCTCCTAGTAGGGATTCCATGTGTCCCTGCCAGGGGTGCCAATCGTCCAGGAACCAGATGTTGAATTCGCTGGACAACCTACTTGTGACCTCCTTAGCTGCCATGCAGAAAAGAAAAGGGGCAAGTGGGACTCCCTGCTGGACACCTTCTGCGGAAGGAAACTTC
>WNGS01142304.1:16311663-16322093 GCA_020271785.1 Procambarus virginalis | reverse complement strand
ATCCTCCTTTTCTTACCACTTCCCTCTTTCCCCCTACTCTTCATCCCCCTTGCCCCTCCCCCTTCTCTTTTCTCTCCCCCTCCTCTTCCTCTTCCTCACTCATCCGCTTCTCTTGCCCCCTCCCCCTTCTCTTCCCTTTCCACCTTATCCTCCTTCTCTTACCACTTACCTCTTTCCCCTTCCTCCTCATCCCCCTTCTCTTACCCTCACCCCTCTCCCTTCCTCTTTAAATTCTTTTATTTATTCTAAAATTCTTCCTTTTAAAATTCAGCTACTCGGAAAAACAAGCTCCAAGTAGCTACAGTGAACCATAGGGGACTTACCTGGCACAGAAGCGGGGCCATTGGCTGGGAAACAGCAGGGTAACGGCACATTGCTGTGTATGCATAAGCAATAGGAGAGGTCCTAACATTTCCGTCTTGATGACAGCACGAGTGATGATGTTGGGATGTATCGTGTCCAGAGTCCATGTTGACATGGTTATTTGCAACGATTGCATATTGTTTCTTAGAGTTAAACTTGATATGAGTACTTGACAGTCAATGATGGTGCTTCTTATTTATGATAGGTGAAGTTTTCAAAGTTTTTTCCTCCATATGACTGATGAGTGGCAATTTTGAGTCGAGGCACCTAAGTGTGTGCAGTGTCAATGTTGATCGACAGTTGGGCATGGCTTGTGTATTATTTCTTATAGAGTTATAATTGATGTGAGCACTTAATAGATGGTCAGTGGTGGCACTTCTTAATAAACAATATATACTCTAGTGATTTAGTTCAGTATGGGGTTTAAAGAAAAAACTGCATACCAATGTTATATCACAGAAAACGAATTTATCATAGACTCATGTATTTGTCTTATAATAATATGGAAATGCATTCATAATAGATAAAAATATGAATAGCCAAATTTCTGTGAATCCCCTACCATGTTGGAATCTGGGGAAATGAATGAGCAAATGTGCTGGCTGCTGAAGGCACTGAAGGAAACCACATTGGTTTCTTTTTGAATACAAATGTCCATGGAGATTCAGAATGGAAACAGTTATAGTTGAACATGCAGAGGAGTTTAAGAATCTGTGGTGAGAGTGATGGACACAGCCTTGACAACTATACTTCAGAGAATGTAAACATCTAAGAGTCATTAGAAATATGTGTAGAATAATAAACCCTATAATGTTTGAGTTAGGGAAAACACCAATTGTCATATAGATACTGTTCTTAGAGATTCCCCCAGTTTGCACCCGCAAGATAACATAAGATTTTAAGAGTTGAAGAATGTTAATCTTCTTGTTTGATAAACTGTGCACTTGAGATAGTCAATAAGAACACGCCAATATATAAGACAAAAAAAATTTCAGAATGTTTCACACCACTTTCCAGCAACATTTACAATTTATATACATTATTTTAGGGAATAATACATAAATTTTATATTTAAAAATGATATTCCACATTAGTGTTTAGTGGAATGCATTAGGAGTCAAATTGTGTTAAAAAGAGCGATTTTTTGAAAATTTGGAAAACTACTTTTTTCTGATCATAGAATAACTAAATGTATTTTGAAGGTTTCATTCAGCAATTAAATATCATTCACAATTTATTAATGAATTTTACAAAAAACACCATAAATTTTATATTTAGACATGTAAAAACTATTTGTAATACATTAGGAACAAAATAGGTCTAGAAAAAACATTTGTTATAAAACCTATGTGTTTGGATTTTTGGATTAAAAGTTTCTCAAATGCTCTCCTGCACCATTCTCAATGCAAGTTATTCCTACACCTATGGGAAGAGTTAGATGAAAGTTTTCAACACGTTGTGTGTTTGCTGGGTTGAGTGTCTTAAACCTCTGAAAACTCTTGTGGGCAAAGGATTTGGCATTAACATAAAATATGCTCGTAGTTTTTATATTGCCTTTATACGATCTATTAGTGATTATTATGCCTTGCATCTTCTTAATTTTTCTCCTAAAAAACTACAAGGCCTAGGTGTAGTGCAGAAAGATGCAATGCACATCATCCTGGGTTGTCATAGAACTGTCAGAATTTTTAACATGAGGTTATCTTGAGATGATTTCGGGGCTTAGTGTCTCTGCGGCCCGGTCCTCGACCAGGCCTCCTGTTTGTTACACATCCCCAGGAAGCAGCCCGTAATATTTGTCTAACTACCTGTTTCTTATTCACTGCTAGGTAACAGGAGCATCAGGGTGAAAGAAACGTTTTGCCCATTTGTCTCTGCCTCCACCAGGGGATCGACCCTGAAACTGGAATATCGTGGCAATTTAGAAGAACTACGAATCCGAAGGACTGTCCACCCAGCTGTCAGGCGCTCTTTATAGAGAGAAAGGAACTAAAATTACCTTCCATTTATGAAAGAATGGTCTTACTTATTTAAATTAAATTGAGATAAATTCTTAACAATTCTGACTTCCCTCAATCCACCGCAAAAAGCTCCTCACAGTGTGTATTCACCTAGTTGTTCTTGTGGGGGGTTGAGCTCTGTTCTTTCGGCCTGCCTCTCAACTGTCAATCAGTCAACTGTAACTAACTACTAACTAAGTTGTTTTCCCTCACACACAACCCCCAGGAAGAAGCTCCTTAACAGCTGTCTAACTCCCATATACCTATTTACTGCTAGATAACAGGGTCATCAGGGTGAAAGAAACTTGGCTCATTTATTTCTGCCTGGTCCGGGAATCGAACCCGGGCAACAGAATTACGAGTCCTGCACACTGTCCGCTCAGCTACCAGACCCTGTGTGGCTCAGTTGTTCTACCTATACTGTTGTGTTATACAATATATACCTATTGTGTTGTTTGCATTATATCCCCCATCAGTGTCAAACAAATGTATAATACTGAAGCTATGAGATGTATAACATTAGAAGCTATTGACAATCATCTTCAAAATCTCAAACCAACTGAATCCTATGCCTTTACTGATGACTCTGTGCAGCTAGGCACTGGTGGAGCAGGTTGTGCATGTGCAGTATATAAATGGAATGGAATCATCATGTCTAGTACACAGAGATTGAACCACTGGACAAGCACAACACAGACTGAGCTATTGGGTATTTATCTAGCTACTGAGTACCTTAAGCTCCATGGTGGTGGAGTGATATTCTGTGACTCTAAAAGTGCTCTGCAGTGCTTAAATAACCCATAACAATGCATGTCTGAAGTAACTTGTAATATTAAATGGAATGGAATTTTTGCCAATGATAATAACTATTGTATAAAATTTGTGTGGGTCCCATCCCATGTTGGAGTTGGAAAACATGACTTTGTAGATCGAATGGCCAATGAGGCTTGCAGGAAAGAAAACACTGATTATGACTTTGGACAATCTGATGCAATTATTAGAAACATACAAAGTAAAGAAATTAATTCATATTTAGAAGAACTAAGAAATGCCCAGAGACCTTAAAGCTGCAGTATTAAAAGTTATGATAAGTTTTGTAATAATAGGAATTTGTATGAAGCACAGTAACCGGACCAGGCAATGTGATGTAGTCATTGTGCGAATTTGCCTTGGCTGTAGACGCATCTGGCAGGTTAGTGAGGCTGAGCCACTACCAGAATATTCAGATTGTAAACTCTGTGATTAACCTTTAATGCATTCTCTAGAACAGTATATTGTTGAATGTGAAAAAGTAAATGACTTTAGACCTCCCAGCCTATTGTACCACCTACTGTATAACTATTTCATTGACTCAGGTGATCTGGACGACATCCTAATAATTTATCCAAAATTTGCTTGTCCAATTTAAAGAATGAAGAACAATTTTATATATATTGCTTCTAAGCTGCATCACTTATGAACCCATTCTTGCCCCCTGTGTGCAGTGCACAATTGAAAATGTTTTTACATATTCATACATTAAAACATTGATTGTAACCATGATAAATATGTGTTTCAGCCTACAGTTTAGACCTATTGTCTTGTGTATTACTGTCCTGTGTGACAGTGAATACCAGCATTATCCTCACTTTAATAAGACTTAATTGAAATCCTCAGATTGGGATTTTTTTTTATTATTTTGTCAATAAAGATGTTAATAATAATAATACTACCCTTGCAAAAATGATGGTACTAGTTAACTGTTTATAGTAACTCTCTTAATTGCACTGCTAACTGAGATTTACTACTAAGTGGATTAGTAGTCTGTTTCGGCTGCAATATATTTGTTAATTAACTTATTAATTGATTGAACTGATTTTAATTGTTGATTATAAATACGATCTAGGTAAAAAGGACCATAATGATGGTCCAAGAACTGGTAAATTGTGGATGATCTAGTTCCTAGACCATTTAGGTTCGAATGTCCATAAAGTTAGGAATTCGAACTGGTTATTGAGAATGGTCAAATTTATGGACTTCCTTGGTTCAAGGGACCATAAAGATGTGGGGGGGGGGGAACAGACCAGTGGGTTTTATTATTTCATTTGAATTAACATTATTAATTAATTTATTTAATGATTTATCATTTAATTTTTTATTAATTTATTTCTTATGATAGCAGACTATATGATTCTAAATTTCCCACAAGTAGCTTTTTTTCTCAGGTTTTGGGGTATTAATTATATATTCTACCAAATCAAAACTAATTGATTATTTTTTTATTAATGGTTATTCAAAGACTTTTACTCTATTTTAAGATGTAGAATGCAGCCTGTTTAACAAGCAAAGGAAACGTTTAAATCAAGTCAACTGAGTCTCCTCGTGGATCAGGCTATAATGACGTCATTGCATACCTCGTGAACGCACCGAACGTTCAACTTGAACGCGAATAATCATAAACAATGCAAACAACATCGATACAAAAGATATCACACTGAGTATGGTTAAATTAATGCTGGAAGCTTACCCAATTTGGGTGGTTCTCATGCCTTATATCCGGCTCAGCATTAAGCGAGGAAAATGGCCAGATACATTTTTTAAAGTGGTCAAACTGGAGATAAGGTACTTCCCAGTAATTTGGAAATCTCTGTGCAGATTGACTCCAAGATAACTCATACATTTCTATAATTAATGGTACGTATTTCATACAGAACGTTTTTCTTAATGGCGTCATGTTGTGAAAGTATCGTTCCTCCTTTCAGTCCCTCTCACTTGGATGCATCCAAAACGGCTAGGTTTTTATATCGGGAGGAGATACTTTTTTATATTTTATTTGTATATTATTCCGTTTACCACAGGAAAGCATTTTTTGTTAAATACAGTCATCTGATTACAGGTATTAATATTATTTGATCTATATTATTTATTACGAGAGGTAAACAAAGCGCCGGTTAATATTCTCGTTTTCTCTTAGTGTGTAATTAATTAACGTATTTTATGATTAATATACTAATGCAAAGCAACAGCATTTTTAATGATTGTTTTATTTGAAATTGTATATAAGTCAGAATTTCCAACATTACATGTCTTTTCTAAAATATGATTCTGTAATTTATAAGAATGAGGTTACAAGTTGCTGAAGAACTTCTTGATAATAACAATGATAAGCCTTGTCCAACCGTGAAGACGTTGAGGGACTCCACACCATAATTATGTGTTTCAGGCTAGAAATATTGGTAAATAATCATAGTATCACATTATTTTTTAAATACATGCTGTATCAGTCACTAAACAAAATATTAGGCTACTTTTATTAGAGATTCGCTACTTTTAGTCCTTCAGTTCGTTACTTTCTGCAATTCATATCTGGCAACCCTGTCCTACAAGACAATATTCAGAAACAAAGAAATAATGAAAGTCTAATTTCCCAGGGAAAACATGCATATATTTCAAAAATTCTAAATAAAATACAAATTTGAATAGATGTTTATATAATTTTCACTTAACTATCATCATTGCACCTAATCCTGAATTCGTAGCAAAATTAGTTGTTCAATTTATGTCTAGTAGTAGTAGTATAAATAATTGTTCTAACGTCTCCCCCTTCCTCGAAATTTGCGTTAGACACCTTTAAAAATATCTAACGCTTACATTTCTGTATTATATTAAATGAATTTTGATACAGTTTGTAAAGCTAGGTACTTTGCACTCTGTAAGTTTTATGAGAATGGCTTTAGAAACTAAGCCAGCAAGTAGACCTTGAAATTGTAAAAAATTACTTATGAAAATTAAATAGTCATATCTTCTGGCAATATTTCGAGAGCGAAATATTGATTTTCTTGTTAATTTGCATTCCTGTTGCTGCGAAATTCTTGTTGTTTTATAAAGTTTCGTATGGTACAAATTTGATGCATATATATATATTGAGTACAAACTGAGGAAAACATATTCATCCACCCCAAAAATCATTTTTTCTTCAATTTCTATCTTTTTATATGCAAATTACCATATTTAAAGTATTTATATAAGTCTTTGCATTTATTTTAGATCCAGTAACTTTATTAGCCCTGATGTATTAGCTTTTCACTAATATAAAGAGTTTTGCAATAATATTGAAATATTATAACAATATTGCTGCAACTTGCTTGAATTGTATTGTATGAATATTAAGAAGAAATATTATTTCCATATATTATTCGTGAATATATTTTTAATTCACTCCATAATATATCTGTAATACAAAAACAGTTACTGTAAATATAATAATGATATTCATAAAGTGAAATTTACATGTGACGCAGTAGCCAGAGGAGAAGGATGAGGATGGAGGCAACAATATGGCGGCGGTACACAGGGTGGTGTCTGTATGTCAAGTTCTAACTTGTCTGATCTATTATCTCCTCTGCTAACGAAATATTAAGTACCTTCTATGCAAACTTGTAATGATATAAATACTGTAATATTATCATTGTATAAAATATATGGCCAGAACAAAGAAAATATCATTTCATATGTTACACCAAGCCACGAAAAATAAACAGCACTTCTTCGCAATAGCTCACAGCACTTTGGCGAAGAGAGGAGTTGCTTCCTCATACCACACTGGCTTCTGATGCAGAATATCACCAGAATAATAATGTATTGTAAAGAAATCGAAAATATTAAAACCAAAATTGTGATATTTGGAATGAAATTACGCATTGCAACCAGAAGAGATGATGTGGCAGCTTCATTTCCAATGGGGGTGAGAACCTTATATTACCCATAATTTTGTTTAAATAGTACATAACCAAGAGGACTTTACCATGGTATTGCCAAAAACGAACAGATTTATTAAATATATTTTCACAATTATCGATTTTTTCATATTTTTTCAAGTTATTTCCCCCTGGGGATTTCTTTGTGCATTTGAAGAAAAGCGTTGAAGATAGATCTCCTTGACCATGTACAATGCATTGTATTGACCCCCGTGCACCAGAGAGCATGAGGACAATGTGTAAACCCCAAGTTGGAAACCTCAGGACCCCTAGAGAATTCAGTGGAATCCCTCGTTGCATTGCTTTTGACCATGTGGGGGTGTAGGTGAAAGGTGTATGCGTGAAACTACCCATAGCATAGGTTCGAATCCTCCTCATGGCTCCTACTTCGCTTTGGATATCAAAGGGCTTAGTAAGGATGGGGAGGGAGAAGGGAGAAGAAATTCTGGAACTAGAGGATGTGAATGGAGAATGTAGAAGATTGAATTTTCGGTGGCCTGTCTACCTTATTCATTGCATTGGCGGTTGTTGGTTGTGAGGAGATTTTTTGTTGTGTGTGGCGATGCTAGCTCTAGGGGGCTTGGTTGTGGGGTGTTCTTGTTGATGTTGTCTTATTACCTCCTCAATCTTGTTAAAGGCTTCTGTCTTCTGTTGGTGTCTCCTGGCTGCTTCTTCTTACTGTTGTCAACTTTGACTTTGGGCTTCATGTTTTCAAGATATTGGCACTGCCAGGATATAAATCGTAGATTCTTGGGTTGATGAGTTCAGGATCGAGTACTTCAATATCGGACATTCTTCTGAAGTCTACCACTAGAACGATACATCGAAATGATGGATCTTGCTGGTTTTCTCGTCTGTACACAGAGTTCCCGCTTCTGCTTTTGCAACATCTGCATTCTAGAGAGTTGATGTGTACGCATAGTTAGCGTTCATCAATGGAAAAGGTGAATTTGTAGCCCTTGCAGAAGGAATCATATTCCTGAGCTGTTGATAAACTGAACATTGTGGTCTCTGTAGAAGTGACTGGTGTTGGTGCTGGTGCTGGTAGAAAGTCAGCTGGCACTGCAATCGTGGTAGTACATTCTCTCACTATGGTAGTACATAGTGAGATTGTTGTGAATAATAGCTCGAAGATAACTCTGAAATCTCGAGAATTTGTAGCACTAAGCAGTGTGGATCTCACGGGAAGTCCTTTATTGGCGTCCTCCCCATGTAGCATTGTCAGTAACAATGGCTTCTTCCTTTGCTCCAGTTCCAGACACGCCCGGAGATGGTTTGATAGTATGATGATTTGTTTATGTCTTTTGTCAACAATTGGAGGGAGGAATTTATTTTATTTGTTTGATAATTAAGTTCAGTCTTAAGCAACACTTTTATGTTCATTTCAGTCTCCAGACAGGTGTTTAATGATTATTTAGAAATACTTGTAGGTGAATTTAAATTGGTTACGTGGCAATGTGTCTGGTTTTCTGGTTGAGAAAACTATTTTCACTGTTAGTAGTAAACACTATTTTCTTAGTAGGGTATTTTTCTTAGTATTTACTGAACATAAAACAGTAACTCTTTTCTTGCATATTATGTTAGGGTTTTGTAAATGATGTCGAAAATTTGCGACAGATGTTGATGGGGAACGAGGAGGCTAAACTGTTTGGTGGCCTATTCACTTGCAGGTTACTATCGAGTGTGTTTCTTGGTTATTGATATTGGTTTTGTTATTCTGACATGTCCTTGGGCATGTGGGCTCGTTAGGCTTGAAGGGTCTTTGCCATGGCATGAAGTTAGGTGAAGAGTATCATAGTGTGTACACGTTCTATCCGCCCACAGAAGGCGGAGACGCCCACGCTGTTACGGACGTGGAGGTTGGTGGCTTTATTGATGCAGGCGTGAAGCTTGGATCCTACTGCTTTTCTAATTGGTTCTTCATAATAATGTGATTTCTTTGTGCATTGAGGAGAAGCGTTGGTGGTAGAAGTCCTATGCTACGATCAGAATGCATGGGGGGGCAACGTGTGAAACCCCAGATAGCTTCAGTTGGAAGCTTCACTATCCCTAGAAGATTTAGTTGAATCCTATGTTGTATTGCTTTTGACCATGTTGTGGTATAGTGATCCAAGGCTTGGGAGTATCCATAGCCTAGGTTCAATGCTACTGGCTTGTACAGATTTTCTCATTGATGCATCACGTTAATGATGTCTCTGTGCAAATAATAATAATAAAAATAATAATAATAATAATAATATATAATAATATAATAAATAATAATAATAATAATAATAATAATAATAATAATAATAAAATAATAATAATAATAATAATAATAAAATAATAATAATAATAATAATAATAATAATAATAATAATAATAATAAAAATAATAATAATAATAATAATAATAATAATAATAATAATAATAATAATATAATAATAATAATAATAATAATAATAACTATACAAATCAACTAATAAAACTCTTCAGCTTCAATTAGATATTGAGTAAAGACTGTTCCACTTAATGACAGAAGCATGAAAGTTAAAGTTATAGCCTCGTCCATCATTAGGAAAGAAACCACTTTTTGTTTGCCATCATCCAATCGCTCCTTAATGTTAAACGTTATCTCTTTCATAGTTTTGGAGCTTGTTTTTAACTAGAGTGATGCAGTTTTCTATTTTGTGTTGTAAAGGTCTCTCATAAGGTGCTATTGTTAGTTGCTGTAGCAGAACCGAGAGTTCTGTTGTTCTCTAGATCGCTGGTCCAGATAGAGGCACATCATTCTTAACAGAATATGAGTATCACAGGGTAAGATGTAAGTGTTTTCTCAGACCAGGTGTGAAGCTCGGCCACATACCACATGAAACTCAAGTGGTTTAACTGTAAACATTCTTTCCACAGTGACGTACCACCCGAGCGGCTTTACCCGTCTTGGAAATAAGGCATATAAATTCTTCAGCTCACCCGTTGACCACTATACAGCCCGTCAAACCTGTTGGTCTTACTACGCTCATGTCGCTTTGCCTCTGGTAAGATTGTAATTTCCGTCATGTCTCACTCATCACAAGGAAGTCCTTGATATCTTCCTGACTTACCGTAGGTGAATACTTAGTGTCATACTGTCTGCTTAACTCACCCATAGCTAAACCTTATTATCATCTGGCTTCACCCTACCTAAATCTTTACTATTTGTTTTACTCACCCTAGGTAGACCTTTGCCGGCTCCACGGCTCACCCCTGCCGGAATCCTTAATGCCTGCTTGACTTATCTCTTTATTTTCTGCTTGACTTATCTCTTTATTTCTGCTTGACTTATCCTAGCTAAACGTTTATTGTTTGCTTT
>WNGS01142304.1:16248986-16292758 GCA_020271785.1 Procambarus virginalis | reverse complement strand
CGTTTCCCGTTGTGTTGTTGAGAGAGATATGAATTCTTCCTCAGTGTATATTGTAGAGAAAGCGCACAATAATCGGTAATGATCTTTGTCAATCTATCATACAGCTAACTCGTCAGCTCAACAGGAAGCAGAAGTTCCCAAAACTGATTTTTATAAGACACGCAGGACTGCAATTGAAATACTATTATCTCAGAGACAAAATATATTAATGTTTTTTAATTTTCATTTAAGGCTACTCATGATAAGTTTATGGCAGCTTTTTTTTGCAAATGAAGTATATGTGGAGAATCTTGAGATGGGAGTTTTGAGCGCTGAAGTAAATGAAGCACTTAAGGAAACTGTAGAGAAAATCTGTTCTGAGTCTTGTGAAATTACATTTCATACATAAAGTAGGGAACAGTTACAGACTGAATTCGAATGTAACCTGTCTTCCTGGTCCAGACCACCTGCAGGCCTCGCCTGTGACGCCGACGCCGCCTGCCACGGGTTCGCCCACAGCGCTCAGGAAGGCAAATGTCTCATCATCCACGTCTCCTTCCAGACCAACTTTCCAGGCCGCCGTCGTCTCCCCCGGCTACAACACCTTCTGGCCCAGGTTAGCAACACATGTTATATTTCTTGCAATACCCTTTCAAATATATAATCGAAATCAACGATTTAATGCATACTAAACATTTTGTAATATATCATATGCAAAATGTGTTCAGAAGAAATCTTAAAAAAAAACAGTGAAATGATGTACATACTAATAAATACTACAGATATCAAAACGTTCAGCCATAATGCTGGTCATTGCTATCACACCCCGATTGTTTAGGTGGAGTTTGAACAAAGGCTCTCATTCTGACAGGAATAGAACCTGCTGTTCCATAAAAAGCTATCATATAATATTAATAATAATGAGGAAAATCAGTAGGAGCCGTGATGAGGATTCGAACCTATGCTCTGGGTGCTCTCCCCCCAAGCAAGCGCCTTAGACGACTAGGCCAAGACATCATCAAAAGGATTGCAACTTGAGGTACCACCCAGATCATAGGTTTCAATCCTCATCACCGGCATCTACTGATTTTCTCATTGAAACATCACGTTAATGGGAATTTCTGTGCATTGAATGAGAAGCATTGGAGGTAGAATTCCTGGACGACAGAGCCGGAGTACGTGAGATAATTGTGTGAATCCCTGTTTCGGTTTCAGTGGAAGTTGAAGGAACCCTCGTGGATTCAATAGAATCTCAGGTTGCAATCCTTTGGATCATGTCGTCTAAGACGTTTGCTTGGGAGCAAGGAGCATATATTTATATCCTTATCACGGCTACTACTGATTTTCTCATTGATACATCACATTAGTGTGATTTCTCTATGTAAATAATAATAATAATAATGATAAAAATAATAATAATAACAATAATAATAATAATAATAATAATAATAATAATAATAATAATAATAATAATAATATAGGATAAAAACACACCCTTGTGAGTTTGTGATATTTAAGTAAGGAATTTACACAGACTCTTTCGCACTCTCCTGAGGGCCATATTAAAGTCTGGATGTGTGATTAAAACGAATCTTACATCTTAACGTCTAATGATTAGATGTTGAGATGTAAGTCTCGTCTTAATGCACACTCAGACCTTGATAAAACACTCAGAACAGAGTAAAAGACTTCATACATAAATTACACATATTCACGAGTGTGGGTCTTTATCCTGTGTTATTATGTCTGTCATAGGACATTACCATTACTACTACTACTGCTACTACTACAACTACTACTACTACTACTTCTACTACTACTAATAATAATAATAATAATAACAATAATAATAATAATAATAATAATAATAATAATAATAATAATATAATAATAATAATAATAATAATAATTAGCAAATCCACTAGGGCTGTGAGATGATGCGAACCTGCAACCACGGCAGTGCCAGCCACATGCTCTACCACTAGACCGCCACTGATTTGTATAAGTCACTTGGATGTCAAAGCTTGGACTGGCTTCAGTACGGGCCTCCAAACCTGTGATTTCTGTAGAAATCCAGTTGTGTTACTTTTTACAAGTCAGCACAGGTCTAGTGGTAGATTTTGTGGCTGGCAATGCTGTGGTCATAGGTTCTCGTCACTTCACAGCCCCTGTTGATTTTCTCATTGATGTATCACATCAGTGTAATTTCTGTGTGAAATAATAATAATAATAATAATAATAATAATAATAATAATAATAATAATAATAATAATAATAATAATGTGACAGTAATAATAATAATAATAATAATAATAATAATAATAATAATAATGAGAAAATCAGCAGAAGCCATGAAGAGGATTCGAACCTATGCTCTGTATACTCCCAAGCATATGCCTTAGACCACTCCACAACTATGTTGTCCGAAGAAATGCAACCCGGGATTCAACTGAATGATGTAGGGGTCAACTGATAGTCGTAAGTTGTCCTAGGGGTCAAGGACAACTGATTTTCTCATTGATACATCACAGTAATGTGATTTTCCTAGGAAAATCTTCAAAGTGTTGAACAAAGATGCATACATTTTTAGTAAGAGCTTGCAATGAGCGTCAGTATTGAATTCATAGTATTTCTGAAACTTTAAAAAAAAGTGTCAAATTTGTCACTAGCATATGCAGCTATAGTTACACACAGCTATAATTTTCAGAACTACCACTGGTTCTAGTTCACCACTCTAAACTTAGTAAAATAGAAAACAGGTGGAGTCTACGGTTAACCACTTAATGGTCCAACATATGTGATGGAAAAATTCTAGCATTTTGATCATCATTTTGGACCAGAGCAATTATAACTGTAAAGAACGCTGCTGAAGAGCCCAGGCTTATTGACCTAGTTGACATTCCATTGAAAATATACAGCTTACCAAGGTGCACAAGACAAGCAATTACAGAACAGTTAAATACTAGATCTGCTGTAAATATAAAGTAATTACAGCAAAAATACAGCAATAAATGCAAATACACATATAATAATGAAACAATTAGAAGTAAAATAAAGATCACTGTAGATAGGCAAGAAGGATACAGAAGTTAGGTTAAAAAAATCAATAAAGATTGACAAGAATAATGTATAATAAAAAAATAATAAGAAGAATAATAATCATAACAAAAAATATTCTTAATGATAATTTAATTTAAAAAGCTTAGTTATGATCATATACTTAGCATGAACTTAAGAAAATAAAAAAGAACTCAGTTAATTAATTCCAATACATGACTAATATAAATCAAATTACAACAAAATTAAAGATAACAGGGTAAGCTTATACATATGAGCAAGAGTTTACTACGATACTTAGGTAGATGCTTACATAAGTACATGAAGAATTTACTGAATAGCATTATATTGCGGGTTGGGTGTTGTCATTGATCCTTCTTTATGGACAACCCAACCCCAAAACTCGGTAGAGTGCTTATAATTTACCAGATCACCCTGGGCGCTTCTGGCTCTTGGAGAGGGGCTCAACGTCACATGTTCAGGGGATGCGGCTCCAATACTTAGCCTCGTTGTCATGTGCACACACCCACTCGAGCCGCTGTGACTCCCCACTCTCTCCTTATGTGATATGATCTCCTCGATCTCCTTTGACTTATTAGTTTTCCGTTCTACACTGTCCACAGCTGTGGTTCTTGGTTCTTTCTCTCTCTCCTTCTTTCCAACTTCCTGGGAAGACTCACTAGGACAAGGGCAAACACCAGCAAATTTGAATACATTTACTGGACAAAGCACATTCACAATATGTCTCCGTGGTGTAGTGGTAAGACACTCGCCTGGCGTTCCGCGAGCGCTATGTCATGGGTTCGTATCCTGGCTGGGGAGGATTTACTGGGCGCAATTCCTTAACTGTAGCCTCTGTTTAACGCAACAGTAAAATGTGTACTTGGATGAAAAAACGATTCTTCGCGGCAGGGATCGTATTCCAGGGACCTGCCCGAAACGCTACGCGTACTAGTGGCTGTACAAGAATGTAACAACTCTTGTATATAACTCAAAAAAAAAAATACATACACACATATAACAGAAATAATGAATCCTACACTCTAAACTATTTAGGTCAGGTTGCACTCCAACACCATCAGAACTCTATCAACTGCTTAACAAGTGGTATCCTATCTCCTGATTCACCACCTAATACTACCAACCTCCTCAAGTAGGTCAAGTCTTATAACACAATGTTGCACTATCAGCAAGAGAATATATTTCTATAAACATGTGCAAGGAAAACCAGCATATGAATGCAACAACATAAATATTAGTATAAATGTTCCTTGATATACAACAATGATCAATCGATCACCCTATCAATCCTAGAACACATATGTATGTCTCTGCAGGCACTCCAGCCTACGACTGTAACTCTATACTTCAGTATAAATACTCCTTAGCACAAAAATGGCAAACAATCACTCACCTTTCACTGTGTCTTGCACGCTAATGACAACCAAACACTCTACCAACTCCCTACAAGTAATCAACCAAAACTTCCCGTCCACATCTGGAAGTTCACTACCCTGATATCTTCAGGTTCTTCCGGGTTTAACTACCAGGATCCTCCCCAGCTCTTCCAGGATGCTACACCATGAAAATTTCCTTGAACAACAATGGTGCTTCACCACTTCTACTATGGTTCTTCACAGCTCTCCTGGCTGCTACACCATGAAGTCTTGCTTGATCAACAATGATGCTTCACCATTAGCATCACAGAAGCATGTGAAACTTCATTCCACTACTCCTCTTCTCACAGCTTGAGATCCTCTTCTTCACTGTATGGCTGCTCTCCCACAGAGCTCAGTACTTTCCACTACCTTGGAGTCTCATCAACTACTCCCTCTGTGCTGGCTTCGAAGTTCTCAGCAACTTCTTCTCCAAAGACAAACCTGCATCCCATTGACATGCTAATAAAAATGTTTCCTTATAAACACATAGACGAAATAATCCACACAATATGTTTGCATCCAACATCTATCTGCTCTCTACATGCTGTGAGAGTGGACTCCCCCGTTTGGGCTGGTCCATGCTCCACCCGGCCAGGCGGTCCTCGAGGCAGCTACCCTGCCAGGCGCTGGGCTTCCTCAGTCATCTGCCAGTGCTCAGAGGAGACGGACGTCGCTTCGTCCTCCAGGACGTTCCTCCATCTCCACTCTCTTATTTTAGGCCTTCTGCCTTACCAAAACATGTCTAACTTATCAATAAACATTCGCTACTGTCGCTGGGCACACGACCAACTACAAGTAATCACTATAAACTGGCTTAAAATCGTGCTTACCTCAGATTGTGGAGTCGAGGACGCTCTCCTCACTGATGGAGTCTGATCAGGGCGCTCCCACGGCCCACGATAATGTCTCTGGGCGGCTTAACAAACTCTCCTTGCCATCCAGGTCTTGAGACCAAACGTTCCCAGCTCGATTCCACAGTTGGAAAGTCTGCACACTTCCTTCCTCTTGAAGGTATATCACTAGGGTTCCTTTCCGACAGGAGCTCACACGGAGCGCAGCTTCCCTTCACGATGCCTGGTACTCAGGTGGGGTCAAAGCCCTCTCGAAGCGAGCCTCATGCCTCCAACAAATTATCCACATCTCCTAACCAGTCATTTTTCTATTTTCTTGTTCACTGCCCATAATCTCAAATTGTTTATCAAATCCAACCAACTACTTTACATCTGTGTCTTCACCTCTATATTCCCTATACCTTCTAGTCAGGTCAGGCCTGATAGAATAGGTCTGAGAGAGGAGACTCGTTTTCCGGCTGCCTGGGATCATAACTCTCCCTCCTCCTTGTTTTTGAGAATTATTCTAGTGGCTAGGCTCGAGATAACGCATCAGCCACTATATTGTCTCGCCCTCTTTTGTGCGTTATCACCAGGTCATACTCTTGGAGCAATAAAAACCATCTGGTTAACCTCTGGTTTGCATGCTTCCTTTTTCTCAGGAAAACTAGGGGATTATGGTTTGTATACACCGTCACTGGGTGTCCTCCCCCACTCACATACACTTCAAAATGTTTCAATGCCATCACCAGGGCCAAAGTCACTTTCTCGACCGTACTGTACGACCTCTGGTGCTTAACGAACTTCTTCGAGAAGAAGGACATGGGGCGGTAAATTCCATCATTCTGCTGCGTCAGTACAGCTCCAGCCCCTATATCACTGGCATCTACAAATAACGTAAACGGCGCTCCAAAATTGGGCGACACTAGTACAGGCGCCTCGGTCAACAGTCTTTTGGTCTTTTCAAACGCTTCTTGTGCTGTTCCATTCCATTCTCACTTCTTGCTCTTAGATAGCAAACTCGTCATAGGAGCGGCTATGGTAGAGAAATTTCTGCAGAACTTCCGGTAATATCCAATCATACTGAGGTATCTCAACAATTCTTTCTTACTCCTGGGCACCGGGAAATTGTCAATGGCCTCCACCTTTGTTCTTACTGAAGCAACCTCGTCTTGCCCTACTATATATCCAAGGTACTCCAGGCGGGCTCTCCCGAACTCGCTTTTTGCTAAGTTGATCGTCATGTTGGCCTTCTCCAATCGATCGAACAAATCTAAAAGTCGCTCCACATGATCCTTCCAGGAATCAGCAAACACTACAATATCTTCGATGTACACTGCACATCCGGTCGCGCCTTGTAATACCTGATTCATTACTCGTTGGAAACAACTACCACTATTCTTCATTCCGAACGGGACCACTTTATATTGGTACAAGCCGTCGGGTGTCACGAACGCTGAGATCCTCTTGGCCTCCTCAGACAAGGGAATCTGGTAGTATCCCTTCAGCAGGTCTATGTTCGAGACATACCGTACACTCCCAATCTGATCTATGCAATCATCAATGTGTGGTATCGAGAACGAGTCAGCGACTGTGACTGCATTCACTTTCCTGTAATCGGTGCAGAACCGTTATGTACCATCAATCTTCTTCACGAGGAGGCACGGCGAACTCCAGTCACTGTCGCTAACCTCTGCCAAGTCGTTATCTAGCAGATGCTTTACTTCTGCTCTCATCGCCTATGCTTTCTCCAGGTTAACTCTGTAAGGGTGCTGCTTGATGGGGTCAGCACTCCCTGCATTCACTTCGTGCACCATTCCACGGTGTCTTCTGGGCACGTCCGTGAATAATGACTTATTTCTCCGTAGGATCTCCACTAGTTCCTGGCGTTGGTCATCCTCCAAATGACCCAAACGCCCACCTATCTTGGCCAGGCTTTCCGTATTCGATATCTTCGCCACATCGGCCCTCTCTAACTTACAGTTCTCCTCTTCTATTCCTTTGCCGTCTCCCACAGAAAGCACAGTCGCCTACAACGGTGTTTCCATCTGTTCTTCGCCTAGAGGCTTATCTCTGTCATAGTACTTCTTTATCATGTTCACGTGGCAAGCCTGTGACTTCCTCGGACGAACTGGCATGTGTACTACATAATTCACATCCCCTACCGCCTTCTGGATGGTATATGGTCCACTCTACTTGTTGTTTCCACCCTCCGTTTCCTCGTCTCCTTCTCTTCACGTCCAGAGTCAGATGTGAAGAGATCTACTGTCTGTACCTCCTCTGGCGTCTTCACACTTCCATCTACTGCCATTATACTTCCGTCTCCCGTCATCATACTTCACTCCCTCGTCTTCACCGACGATCCTCCCTTTCGTCTCCTCATTTATCCGAGACCTCGTCCTGTTTGACTTCCATCGAGTCCTCGGCTTTCTTCTATTTTTCCATGCTTGTATCATCATCCTCTTTCCACACTTCTCACCTCTATACAACTCCATTACTTCTCCCTCAACTCTTCTTCATTCCTTAAAAGTTTCTTCGAGCACTGTATTACACCCAACAGCACTCGACCGTACATGTCACTTTACCTCTCCTAGAGTGCTCATAAGCATCTCTCCACACATACTTTCTCTTCTCCTTTCATTTTCTCGGCTATTACTTTTCTTCACTATCTCTCCTCCACGTTTTCTGTGAAACATGTCAACTCCTGACATCTCAAACAACTTAACTTCACTATCCATATGCCTCTGTGCTCGTGGACAACTTGAAGCTCTACTCACGTCCTCAGTACGTCCACATCCTTCTTCGTTTCCACTCAGCACAGTTGTATTCACCTTCTGACTCTTAATTTCAGCAGGGTGGGGTCTACTCAGGTCCGCTCTCTTCATAGTATTCTTCTTCGGTTGGGTCATCTTCACTTTTGACCTCACCGAGACTCCATCTTCCTGAGTCGGACCTTCCTCAAATAACCACGCTATATCTACGTCGATATCTTCTACCGGTTGAATCGACACTGTCTCATCTACTCCAGCGTCTTCCTCGTCGGCCACCTCTGCCTTCATCACTACCGAGACAGGGTTTTCAATGGCTTGGCAGTCTCCTGACCCATTCCCTCGGATGTCATTCAGGTTCACACACTCAGGTGTCTCACTCATGCCGTGCCGTGGCCTTCTGGGCACTCCTCTGGACCAGTCTCCACCATGACTCTTGGCAACACCTTTGTAGCGCAAAAGTCATTCCCCAGGATCACTTGGACTCCTGGAACAGGTATGTCGGGGCATACTCCCAACATCACCTCTGCCGACACATATTCTGACCTTAGCTGGACAGCACATACGGGCATGTCACTCTCAGACAATAACCCGTATACTTTCATTTTACTCCTGCCAGCTAACCGTCAATCATTCCCAATCAGGCTTCTCGTAATCAAGCTCTGATTAGCTCTGGTATCTCTTAAAATACCAACTTTTACTTCAGGTTGGCCTCCTATACTGATCCAACCTTTACTGATGAACAGCCTATACCTCTCGTTCACTAAGTTCATCTTCTGTGGTTTGTCTTGGAACACGTTAGTATAATACTTCGGGGGTCACACATGGCCAGGGTCACAACTCTCTTGCCCTGCCGACAATCGCGCATCATGTGACCCGATCTGTTGCACTTGTAGCACCTCAATTGGGATAAATTTCTCCTATACGCCCCCGAGTGGCTCTGACTCTGCCTACTCATATTGGAGTTCCTCGGGCCAGACGTACTACTCGTACTCTGTGGAGCTTCACTGGAATCTTGTCTCTGCACATTCTTATTTTCCTGCCTACTTCCAGCAGGCGGACTCGGCAATTTTCCTTGCTGAGGCTTAAAATTAGCCAGTCTGCTCGTCTGCCCCCCAAAACTTCTTCCTCTCCAGACTCCACCGGATTTGCCATTGCTGCATCTCGCCTCGCTTCTCACTCTGTTCTTTCTCAAGCTCTTGTATGCTTCTGTAATCATATCCGCCCTGTCTGCGGCACCTTTCACATCCTTTGCCCCCGCTTCTTGGATCTTGAACTTTGTTTCGGGATGCATCATTTCTAAAAACTTTTCCATGACCATCTATTGCTTCAGGTCAGCGTAAGATCTAACTCCGGCAGCCTCAATCCATTTCTGGAATCGTCTTTCCAGATCCCTTGCTGTCTCAGCAAAAGTACATGCTCCAACCTTCACCATCTCTCTGAAGCACTTCCTATAAGCTTCTGGGGTTAGCTGAAATGAGCGCAGTATGCTGCTCTTTACTGTGGCATAATCCTGGCACTCTTCCAGTGACAATTGGGTGTATGCCTCCCTGGCTGCAGCGGTCAATCTTAACTGCACCAGTTGAGCCCAGTCTTCCTGTGGCCACTCTTTGATGCTGGCTACTTTTTCAAAATACTCGAAGAAGCTCTCTGCCTCTTCGGGAACAAACAAGGGAATGTCCTTCTCCCTAACCCTAACATCTGGTG
Organism: Procambarus virginalis; assembly: GCA_020271785.1. NCBI lineage: Eukaryota > Metazoa > Arthropoda > Malacostraca > Decapoda > Cambaridae > Procambarus > Procambarus virginalis. Next base: position 16,282,978 of record WNGS01142304.1, on the reverse strand, counting down.
AGTGTGATACCTGGGTGGTGCTCTCTGGCAACCCATGTTCAATCCTTCGCTCAGTCAGAGTCCTATTTGCTTCTATCTGCGTTTGTTTTGTTTTCTCTTTTTCTTTCTCCACCTCTAGCCTGGCTTTCTCTTTTTCTTTCTCCACCTCTAGCCCTGGCTTTCTCTTTTCTACCTCCAGTCTGGCCTTCCTTTTTCCCTCTCGGCTTCATTTTTCATCTGGAGCTCCAATTTCATCTTTTCCCGCTGGAACTGTCTCTCCTTGTCCACACCCTGCATCTGGAGTTCTAGCTGAAATCTTGCTGCTCTTACTCGATCCCTGGGATATCACTTCATCCTGCCCATCATCCTCCTTTCCACTTTCAGCTCCTTTTTGGGCTCCTTGTTCTGTCGCTTCACTCTTGGCTCTCAACTGCCTCAGGATCTCATCCTTCATCCCAGCTACTTTAGATGCTTTCAACCTAATGCCACATTTTTCTGCTATTTATTTTAATTGATCCCTCGTGCAACCTTCCAAGTCCTCAGGCTTGCCTGACTCCACAAATACCTGCACCTTATCCATCTTGTCCTGTGAGTCTTCCCAAGAGAGAGAATATACACCTGCGGTCACACAGTGTATCTATTTCAACAAGGGGGTGTACCAATCCACTCTTGGACAGGGTGTGTCAGTTCACTCTCCCGGACAGGCCCCCAATTTATTATATTGTGGTGGGTTGTGTTGTCGTTGATCCTTCTTTATGGACAACCCAACCCAAAACTCGGTATAGTGCTTATACTTTACCAGGAGGTCACCCTGGGCGCTTCTGGCTCTTGGAGAGGGGCTCAACTTTACATGTTTAGGGGATGCGGCTCCAGTTGTCATGTGCACACACCCGCTCGAGCCACTGTGACTCCCCACTCTCTCCTTATGTGATATGATCTCCTCGATCCCCTTTGATTTATTAGTTTTTCCGTTCTATGTCCGCAGCTGTGGTTCTTGTTCTTTCTCTCCCTCTCCTTCTTTCCTACTTCCTGGGAAGCCTCACTAGGACAAGGGCAAACACCAGCAAATTTGAATACATTTACTGGACAAAGAACATACACAATACATACACACATATAATAATAATAATGAATCCTACACTCTATACTATTTCGGTCAGGTTGCACTCCAACACCATCAGAACTCTGTCATCTGCTTATCAAGTGGTATCCTATCTCCTGATTCACCACCTAATACTACCAACCTCCTCAAATAGGTCAAGTCTTACAACACAATGTTGCACTATCAGCAAGAGAATATATTTCTATAAACATGTGCAAGGAAAACCAGCGTATGAATGCAACAACATAAATATTAGTATAAATGTTCCTTGATACACAACAATGATCAGTTGATCACCCTATCAATCCTAGAACACATATGTATGTCTCTGCAGGCACTCCAGCCTACGACTGTAACTCTATACTTCAGTATAAATACTCCTTAGCACAAAAATGGCAAAGAATCACTCACCTTTCACTGTGTCTTGCACGCTAATGACAACCAAACACTCTATCAACTCCCTACAAGTAATCAACCAGAACTTCCCATCCACATCTGGAAGTTCACTATCCTGATATCTTCAGGTTCTTCCGGGTTTAACTACCAGGATCCTCCGCAGCTCTTCCAGGCTGCTACACCATGAAGTTTTCCTTGAGCAACAATGGTGCTTCACCACTTCTACTAGGGTCCTCCACAGCTCTTCTGGCTGCTACACCATGAAGTCATCCTTGATCAACACTGATGCTTCAACATTGGCATCACAGAAGCATGTGAAAACTTCATTCCACTACACCTCTTCTCACAGCTTGAGATCCTCTTCCTCACTGTATGGCTGCTCTCCCACAGAGCTCAGTACTTTCCACTACCTTGGAGTCTCATCAACTACTCCCTCTGTGCTGGCTTTGACGGTCTCAGCAACTTCTTCCCCAAAGACAAACCTGCAACCCATTGATACGCCAATAAAAATGTTTCAATATAAACACATAGACGAAATAATCCACACAATATGTTTGCATCCAACATCTATCTGCTCTCTACATGCTGTGAGAGTGGACTCCCCCGTTTGGGCTGGCCCATGCTCCGGCCGGCCAGGCGGTCCTTGAGGCAGCTACCCTGCCAGGCGCTGGGCTCCCTCAGTCATCTGCCAGCGCTCAAAGGAGACGGACGTCGCTCCGTCCTCCAGGACGTTCCTCCATCTCCACTCTCTTATTTTAGGCCTTCTGCGTTACCAAAACATATCTAACTTATCAATAAACATTCACTACTGTCGCTGGGCACACGACCAACTACAAGTAATCACTATAAACTGGCTTAAAATCGTGCTTACCACAGATTGTGGAGTCAAGGACGCTCTCCTCACTGATGGAGTCTGATCAGGGCGCTCCCACGGCCCACGATAATGTCTCTGGGCGGCTTAACAAACTCTCCTTGCCATCCAGGACTTGAGACCAAACGTTCCCAGCTCGATTCCACAGCTGGAAAGTCTGCACACTTCCTTCCTCTTGAAGGTATATCACTAGGGTTCCTTTCTGACAGGAGCTCACATGGAGCGCAGCTTCCCCTCGTGATGTCTGGTACTCAGGTGGGGTCAAAGCCCTCTCGAAGCGAGCCTCACGCCTCCAGCAATTTATCTGCATCTCCTAACCAGTCATTTATCTGTTTTCTTATTCACTACCCATAATCTGAAATTGTTTATCAAATCCAACCAACTATTTTACATCTGTGTCTTCACCTCTATATTTCCTAGACCTTCTAGTCAGGTCAGGCCTGATAGAATAATTCTCAAAGGGAGACTCGTTTTTCGGCTGCCTGGGATTATAACAATGATTAGGAACTTTTATGGATGAGAATGCATTATTTAACCAGTAGAGCAAAAGACAACTCCTTAGACAAAGTTAGGCTAGGATAGGATAGGCTCAGTCACTCATGAGTTATTTTCAGTATTTGTATTGGAAGGATTCTAGCTTTCAGATATGCCACATTCATTAAAGATGGCCAGTAGTTGTTGATCACACTTTATTTTATATCTTTTTCCTGTTCTTCCCTTTTTTACAATGATCGTTCTATTCTTAGTGTAGTACTACTTTATACCACCGGGGGTTTTGTTTGCGAATTTGACGAAGCCTGTTCAGGAGGGATCCACACTGTTTGGTAAGGCACTCGTTTACATAATTTTTTTTTTGCTTAGCAGCTGTTTGCATGAGGTCGTACTTAGCAGCTGGATTTGCAAGTTTGATGTGCTTCTCCTTGTGCTACGGAACAGTTTTAATTTATTCTGAAAGCTGATTTGATATCAACGTTCACTTTGATCTCTGTATTAATAAGGGCGTGGGCTACATTACAGCAGTTCTCACTTTGTTATTCACAGGTAGATCAGCAGAACATTAGCTCTGCATAATGATCACATTATGCAGAGCTAATGGTTACAGCAGAGAGTCATGAAGTTGTTGTTGCTCTTGGTTATCTTCGGAAGCTGCCTGGTGCTTCTGTAGGAGATTTATTTGTTTTTCCGTCTTTTGAAAGATGTCGCTTTGTCATGGTTGAGTTTCCTCGGACTTAATCTTGTGAATTTGTTGCATTGTTTCATCTGTTACAGCTTGTAAGCTGAGAATTGCTTAATTGTCTATAGTTTGTTGTTGATGGGAGACCATGGCTTGGAGGGCCACAATTACTTCAGATTGCTTCAGGTTGTGTAGCTCCTAGAGCCATGGATTGCTCCGCAATGGTTTGAAGTTTATACAGGGAGGAATAGATTGAGTGAATTCCACAGCTTGAGTTTTGAGTTGAGTCGTAGGTGGCGGCTGGCAGAGAGGGAGGGAAGCGCCAGGTGCTGTGTTTACCAACACCGGCGACGATTCCAATGTTGCCAGTGTTTCGCTTAGGTCTCTTGGTGTCATGGAGAATGAGCAAGAGGCACTCCTGCCTTGCTTGTTGCTATGTTTGTGCATGTTTATGGTGGTAGATACTTGGTAATGTTTACAGAGATAGATACGTGGAGATTGGCAATGGGGGTTAGGCGTATGGTGTATGTTTGGCAGAAGGGTCGTCGATAGGCAGGCAGAATGAAAATTAGTTATTTATAGTTGATTACTGTTGACGTTCACTGTGAGATATGGCATGTTAAGTCTCTATGCATTTAACTCTTTCTGGACAGCAGTTAGGCCATGTAGTGTTGGATGGAGACGAAATTAACTCAAATTTTCTGATGCAGTGCCAGTGCCTCCCGCCAGCGTTTCTTGCTAATCTAAAAGCTAAGTAGGTACGAATTCGTGAATATTGACGAATGTCACACTAGGCACTATCTCAACAGGAGGATGGGTTGCATACCTTGTGGTTACGGGGGGAGAATCCGTGGGGGCATCATTTCAAGATCCACATGTGCTGATTTGCCTTCATAGTGTTTTGAGGAAACTTGATAGACTCTAGAATACTTAGATTAGCTGCTGCCACTTTCCTTGTAAGGGAGTTGTTATTGGATCTTCCCAGCAAGTATTTCCTTGACAGAATTCCTGCATGAGCAACCTCCCTTTAATTAATATGGGGCTTAACAGTCCGAAAGGGTCGAGAGGTTTGCTGACTTGTGATAATAGTTACTTCATGGTTTAATTGGATAGTTATCTTGAGGTTATCTCGAGAGGATTTTGGGGCTTAGCGTCCCCATGGCCCAGTCCTCGACCAGGCCTCCATTTTGTTACACACCCCCAGGAAGCAGCCCGTTGACTTTAAGCTGTCTAACTCCCAGGTACATATTTATTGCTAGGTAACAGGTGCTTCAGGGTGAAAGAAACATTTTCCCCATTTGCCTCTGGCTCCACCGGGCATCAAACCCGGAACCTCAGGACTACTAATCGGAAGCGCTGTCCACTCAGCTGGCAGGCGCCTTGGTTGTATCTGGTTCCACCACTTTTATGCTCAACTGATCTGAAGTTGTTTCCTATCCGACTTTTAGTACTTTCGTCGTCTGAGGTACCTTATAGACGAGAAATTCTGAGTCGATCAATTGATTTAGGTTTGTATTATTTGAGGCCCATGACTCGAGAGGCATATTTGCTCCAACAACTCTCAATTTTTCCTCATGATATATATTTAGCTGTTCCTTCTCATAATTGGTTGTTCCTTGGAAATTGTCTACATACAGGTTATTGCTAATTTCAGTTTTATTTGGATTATTGGACTTCTTTAACTGTGTATCTAAGATTGATTGAAGCAGAAACGGCGAATAAGTAGCTCCAGTCAAAATTTATGCAAACTTGTATGTGATTATTTCAATGTTTGTATCACTAGAATCCTTTATCCATAGGAACTTGGCGTAATCTCGGTCCTCTTCTTGGAGTTCTAGTATAAGAAATTCTTTATGTTTGTCGGCAGTGTATGTATAATTCCCTATGCGGAATTATAAACTTGACATAGTGCAAAGGGACCTCACACGCTGAGCAATAATTTAAAACCAATTTACGTTTCTGTGCCCTCTTTTGTGTGGTCTTACACACAATGCACTCACTCTGGCCTACTGCACTCTTTTCAGTTAGTGGTAAATACTTTATATTGTGTGTCAGAAAGGCATCCTTGAAAGCGAGCCTGAGTGTGGGAGCATCGTGCAATACTGGGTTCACAATGAGCCTCTGTATGCCAGGTATTGGTTTGCCAATCTTTTCAAGTAATTATGTCACTACAGTAAAACTGAACGCACGGAAATTTCGTTTACCACCTGTTTTGACAAGATATATATTGTAACTGTTCAGCATTGTTACGTCAATATGATGGGGAAAACATCTTGGTCCATTTCATAGTTTTCCGTACACACTCGACTGCCCCCACCATCATATCACATTTAGCGACAAAACGCATGTTGATATAGTCCATCACACAATCTGGCATATAGATTATTTGTTTTGTTGTCCTGTTCACCTTGCCACTGTCCACCATTGTACCATTGTGAACGGTAGTCAACATCTTCACTTCACGCCTGTCTTTCCACCGCACCGAAAGCAATGCACCTGTTCTTCTTAGCTCGCAGTCACCAACCTGCATAGCAGTGTCAAACACTGGCATTTCCCTTCGTATTGCCTTCACTGTGCCACACACTCTAGTTCCATTATCAATCAAGAACCTACTTAGCAAGGGATTGGTATAATAGTTATCTGTGTATAATATGTGGCCCTTGCTCAACCATGGTGCAAGCAGTGACTTCACCACACTATCTGAAAAACCATGTTTGTCATTAGCAGGACTGTCTACATTTATACCCGTATACAATATCATGTGTAACACAATTCCTGTTTCACAGTCACAGATTACACAAGAATTTCAATCCAAATCTGTGGCGTTTGGAGGGAATATACTGCTTGAAGGCAGCACGTCCTTTGAAAAGCACATTGGATTTATCAATCACCAGCTTCTGAGCTGGTACGTGGAAATCTTGGAACTTTCCAACAAGTTCATTCAGGACGTGCTTCACCCTCCAAAGCCTATCATCTTGTGTCTCGTCTTCATTATTTGCAAAATGAAGACACCTTAGGAATATCACAAATCTGTCTCGAGACATATTTCCCGAACAACGGTGTTGGAACAGTCTGGTCTTTGCTCCAATAATTGTTTATTAAGTGCTTGACATAATGTTTCATCAACATACACACTGCATGTGCATGTGCATACAGAACATATACACTGTTTCATCTACAGTCGTATCTTTCGAACACTGTAATCGTAAAAAATCTGTTAGCTCTTCAATGAGTCCGTGGACCTGGAGCTGAAGCCTGTTTAACAACAGTAGGGGCGGGAAGGGACGATGAGAGAAAATTCCTTGACGATGAGGGGGCTTTGTTTATCCATGTCCCCATATGGTGCCTTGAGGTGGCACTTGGCTGGGCCAAATGCTGCTGATTTGAAAAAATGTCACTTGGTAATAACACGCTTGGCACTAGAGACTGGCGTGATGAAACTCTTCCTTGATTCTATATCACTAAAACCAGAGAATTATTCGTCTGCCTCAGACTCGTCGCACAATATATCATAATGTGGCAAAGTAATACATGAACTATGTGATTTGGCACGAAGTGGTGTTGATTCTGGGCAACGAAGCATGGGGTGAGGAGCCAGGCATATCCCTTGTGGCACCCACATATTCACTCTCATCATCTGTCATATCCACATTTGAGGGCTGTGTGTAGTCCTGGTCAATGTCGGAGTCTTCAATATCAGGTTCATCACCCTCCTCGAACAATTCCTGATTAATTTCCTCCTCAGACAAAGCGTACAATGTACGCTGCTCTGAGCTGGGTCGGTTGGTGGGACGTGATGCGCTTACCATGATCTGTTCCTGATCTTATCTTGAGGTTATCTTGAGATGATTTCGGGGCTATTAGTGTCCCCGCGGCCCGGTCCTAGACCAGGCCTCCACCCCCAGGAAGCAGCCCGTGACAGATGACTAACACTCAGGTACCTATTTTACTGCTAGGTAACAGGGGCATAGGGTGAAAGAAACTCTGCCCATTGTTTCTTGCCGGCGCCTGGGATCGAACCCAGGACAACAGGATCACACGTCCAGCGTGCTGTCCACTCGGCCGACTGGCTCCCATAACTGAGGCTTGGAGACAATGGCAACCTACGTTGAATTTTTTTCAAGATGGCGTCTGTTTACAATCAGGGTTGGCCCCCTATAGCTGCCCCTGTCCCTCGAGGGCCCTTTAAAATTGTGCTGCACCCTCAATCGTATATGTACGATGTGCGCTATTCCATGACAGTTACTCCCATCGTATATTTATGAATTGAGCCATTTAAGGGTTAAGTACATCCTGTAAGTATATAAATTTGGTTGTTTTAGGGATCGTGGATATAGAATCTACAGTCAACAAATTTATTCCAGAAGTTATCTCAACTTCCATCCTCTGTTCCTGAGAATGAGGAAAAGTGATTGAAGGAAGTTTAACTTCTGGTTGAGTACAGTTAGGGAAAGTTGTAAATGTTGCCTTACTCTTTGCAATTAATTTCATGAAAGGATTTAACTTGGCCTGAGTATCATCCTCATATTGAGCCAGTTCAGCCCTAATATCATTCAATTCTGCTGCAGGTAAGTTAGTAATGGCAAGTTCAGACAAGAATTTTCTACCAGCTGTTTGACTTGCCCAAACTTACTCACTATTTGAAAGTAGGTTTCCAGTTCAACATGATCAACTGTTGAGACAGATCCTAGTATTTATTTCTGCCTTGTTAAGTGACCCTTAAGTCCTGTCAGGGTCCTTTTGAATTTTATTTCTGAAAAGCCACACTTTTATTTCTGTCAAACCACATCCAAGCTGGTAGCTTGGGTGTGGTTTACAGAGCTTATAGTATTGTTGTTATGTCGGTGCTACGAACGGTCCTCAACCGTAATTATAAGCCAAGGGGAGAAGTCGAAGGACATCCTGATCAGTAGGGGGTGAAACAGGGTGACCCCCTGTTATATCCCTTGAAGCCTAGGTATGATTCTTTTGCTTGGAGTGATCAAAATATATATATTTCGGCCTCGCCTTAAAGTTTGTCTAGGGTATGGTATTATATAATAGGGTATTATAAGAAAAACACTGCTTAACATGCAAAACAATATACTGTACTTAAGGGTAACAAGACATATAAACAGATAAAATGGTAAAATTTAAAAGAAGCCAGAAATATCCTTCAGCATGCAATAATATCATGAAATCACTTAATGAGCACAGATAATCTCTTAAACAGATGAATGAATATATGGAGTAGCACAAAATAGTCTTAACAAGAGAATTATCTAAGTATTAAGCAAAATAAACAATATACACCATCTTTTCTCCAATACATGTCTCCTCCCATCAAGCTCACCCTACGCGACTGACTAGCCTCCCGCCAGCAAGGCAGGCGTCCTACCAAAAGATCGATTTAGCATCCAAATGAACTCTTGTGAAAACTCTACTAACGAAGTGTAGTATTTGCCACATGCTGCGTAGCTGTGGTCTTAAAGTAAATGTTGCGAAATGCCGTACGCTAAGCATAGCGTTCGATGCACATCGTAAGACGTGGCATGTCCCCACCAGGAAGGCACACTACATCGGGGACGATGAAATTGGTACTATGAGTGTGGTGGATGAGTATAAGTATTTAGGAATACTTATCGGGGCTAGGGGCAGACGCCTATCCTATGGTTCCCTGTTTGAGGAATGCCTGACTAACATCACCCGAGCCCCCCCCCCCTCAAATCCCAACAGAGACTATGCTTACTTAAACACTACCTAATCCCCAAGATGAACCACCGGCTTGTTCTCGGAAGCGTGTTTACGACGAGTTAGCGAAGCTTGACCGGCGAATGCAGCACGCAATTCGTGGCTGGCTGCGACTGCCTCATGATACCCCTAATGTCTTCTTTCATGCCGACATAAAGGACAGTGGACTAAGAGTTCCCGACTTTGCTACATTAATCCGCCTACAGAAGAACAAGCGGCTCGGTGTTGGAAATAACCAACAGTTTTATACATCTTTGTATTTTATACAACCTTTGTATTAACCACAAGTAGTTACTAAAATTATTAACTTGTAGATTTAATCATCATCATGATTTATTTTAAGCATGTTGCTAGATTCTTCCTAGTCAGAGTGACGACGCGAGGAACGACAGGCAGAAACATGAATTCTCTCCACATTTAGTTGGATTTATAACAGAGTCCAGTTTATTATTTCCTTTACTAAAAATTGTTACTTACTAATAAGTTTAATTTCGTAGCATACTGCTACTTACTGGAACTCCTTTATTTAGTTGATATTAAATTAAACATTCTAGAGGAAATCATTTTAATGTAAATGATTTCACCTTAATTTCCTCGATTAGCTGCCCAACTTTAATAAGCCAATTTATGTTACGCAAAATTCTATTTTATCACAGAAGAATTTAATGTGATATTAATACACGTCACCAGCTCTTCCTTCCTTAGCTAATTACGATATATATGTATATTCATTTACACTCGAGATGTCTATCGAGAGCCACGCATGCGCAATATGGAAGAGGAGGAAGACGGGAGAGCGTCACAAGCCACAGCACGACTTGGACGCCGTTGACAGCGTGCAGCAGAGCTACGTTTCGACCGAACTTATTTCGCTCCCACGACCAGTAGAGCAGTGCCACGTTATCTGGCAAATTATAGCCATGTCCCAGACTAGTATATCTGCAATTCCATAGTCAACGTCTTTCAAGCAGCATCTGGAGGATGAAGGATTACTCAATTCTTTACATCAATGGACCCGTGGCTCGGCAGCTAGGTTCACCTGTTTGTTATCATGTGGCCACAGTTAACATTTAGGCTAGTTGTCGTTAGGCCGTATATAAAATAATAAAATCCCGTACGTGTCTTTAGTAATTTTACAATCTAAATAGATGGTTATTTTCATTATTTCTGCAGAAGAAATTTATAGTGCTTGAATATAAATTGCACAAATATTGGCTGAATATTTCTACAGTTATCCTTATAACTTAGGATGTATTTGTAGTTACCTATTATGTAGAAGATTTTTACAATGTAATTGCCTTCCAGTTCCAAGTCGGCGTCAACTGAGGTGCTAGGCTTCCCCACCTTTGCTTGCAACAATTTGCCCTATGCAGCACGTCGTCGGTGGAGTGTGGCAACCGATTACACCTCTCTAGACTTACAGCTAAGCTGTCCCTTTTTATCTGTAGTAATAGCTCTGTAGTTACAGTAGTGATCTCCCAAAGAGATCAATTACATTAACCCTTTGATTTATATCTACCGTACTATTCTATCCAGTAGTATATTGAGGTGCATTTATCTCCAATTAATATTATATAATCAACCTTATTTACTTTCATAATTTATTTACTCTGGTGAAGAACCAGCACCAGAATAATGCTAGGGATGTATTAATCTTTTAGCATGTAACCCCCAATTTGTGCAGGTTAATTTGACTCCATTTATATAAGAAATACAGTTTTACTAAGATCCATAGGACACTAGTTCTTGGGATCAGTTTAATCCATTGTCTCATTTGTTTTCCACTTTTTCTCAAAAAGTGGTGGTCCTTCATAGCTATGGAAGTATTTATTTAAATACAAATTATTGGACTCAGGTTTTTCCACAATTGGGGCATTGGTAGAATCAGAGGATCCAGTGGTAGTGGCAGCGACTTTCCTACCCGCATTCCAAGTGCGAATGCGTCGATGGGTAGACCCGACCCAGGCCGCCGGAACCCCTTCTAACAGAACGACTGAGTGCTCTAGAAGGTGGAAAGTAAAGCTGTACAACATGGTTGATGGTGCTGGCCCTGCGCCCACTTGTGAGGTTTCCTCCTGCTACAAGTGGGTCGCACCCGGTACCCGTCTGATAAGCAGAAGAGATTTTGCTCACACTATCCAGATCAGGGCAAATGCTGTAGCCACTCCATCTAGTGCAGCTAGGGGTAGACCCGAGGCTTCTGGTCTCTGCGATGCTTGCCAGAAACCAGGGACCCTGGGCCACATATCCCAGGCATGCTACAAGACACATGGGGCTCGGGTGAAACGTCATGATGATGTCACTCGGTTCGTAGCCGGCAGCCTGCGGCAAAGAGGTTTTGAGGTGGAACGTAAAGTCCATATACCGGATGGAGGGACCTTCTGCAAGCCTGACATCATAGCTAGTAAAGGTGATGAGGCCTTTATATTAGACACCCAGGTCTCTGCTGATAACTTCCAACTCTCCCGTTCACATCAGAGCAAGTGCGACAAGTATGGCACCCCAGAGATCCTTCAAAAGGTCAGACAATACACCGGGAAGCACACAGCATTCGCCTCTTTGTTAACCCTTAATTGGAGAGGAGGATGGTGCAAGGAGAGTGCGCGTGGTCTTCAGGATATAGGACTCACCAAGAGCGGCCTTGAGATTTGCTCTGTGTAAGCCCTGATCTGGAATCAGGGCTGTAGATGATTCCATCTACAGAATATGGTCCAAGACCACATCAAGGGGGGCAGACCACCTTAGTCCCAGGATCACCATGCACAGGGTGCATAAGGGTTAATAAAGTCTTGTTTATGTGAACCGCAGCCAATATATCTGGCAGCCCACTATCTAAGCAGAGTCGTCATCTGGAGTACCACTTCTCCAAATGGTTTCTCACAATAGAGTGGATGACCTGGCCGGAGCCCACGAGTGGGTACAGCAGCGGCCGGAGGGACCTCCATGTGCATACTTGACAACCCTCCCACTCCGGGGCCTTGTTTGGAGCTTCCACTATGAATAGTTTTTTCTATGTATGCTGCTGTCAAGTCACCAATCTTGCCGCTTAGGCAGCGTGTTGTTTTGCCTTCAGCTTTAGTTCTTTTTAATGATATACTGTGCACCCCATCCCTTTGTGTGCTGTGTCCCATATAAGAAAAACGAAATATAAAAGATTTTTCCATTTTATGTATGTCATTATCATGTTATTATTGTGTTAATATTATCATCTTAACGCTTGTTGGTTGTGATGAGATCTGCCATTTATGTGTATTTTAGTTTGTGTTTGATAGGGCATTAGGTATGCTTAGTGGTGCCTTCTCGCCATGCCCAGTGACTGGGGGGATCGATGCCCTGAAGCTGCATAAACACCCTATACCCCCCCCAAAGTGGCAAGAGGAGTTAGCGGGCAACACTTAGCTTGGATACTTGCTCATAAATTATGAGCAAGTACTGATGGAAGTAGCATCTGGTTAAATTTTCAGTCATTATCCTACCTCCATGGACGTTGGCACATGATGTATGTAGCCTGAATACCTCAGGCTACGTACATCAATATCACTGTTGAATGGATTAGTGACACCAATTAACACTGAAAAGTAAAATGATTATCATTAAAATATAAGGGATATAGTATATGATAACATTATACAAGTAAATTAATTTGATGTACAACAGAACTCGTATTGTTATTGATCCCACCATAATTAAAGATCTGCTGAATTTAAAATGCTTGATAGGCTGTTCAATATTTTATTTAACTCTAGACAGTGCTGAATCTTACCCTAATATGGATTGGCAGAATTAAATTGATGAAACTAGGTTGATCATTAATTAGTTAAACACTAGTCTAATATTATCCTTCCCTAATGTGGGTTGGCAACTAGTAAATTATATAATAGTGTGTAATGAAGACAAGGTGCAATATTTAATTTGGCTCTATTTTATATTGAATGTTTCTCTCCAAACTTAAGAGCAAAACATATATACTTATGTCTAGTAGCCTCTCATCAAAATCTTGTTATGTTTAATAGTGTTTGATATTAAGGGACGAGAGTAATCAGGAGCTGCTGTGAATATTGTGTTAGCAACAGTAGTTTCAATAACTGTTATTTAATTTGAGGTTATTGATTTATTAGTGGCTTGTTTGCAAAATCACAAATCCAGTGGATAAATTACGTCATAACACAGTCACAATTTGGTCTACTTTCATTTTGGCTTAACATTCTACGGATATTTGATAGATAATTTGTTTATTATATATCAAATTATCTGGTGTGGTGGATAATTCCACGACTGCATAAATTTAGTGATTTTCCACTCATTGAATTATTTGTTTGAGCGAATTTTTGTTCATTGGTTACTACCCTTAACTTGCTTGAATTTACTGCCTAACTTGCTGAATTTGGAATCAAAGGTAATCTTTTGAATTGGATTAAGAGCTACTTATCCAACAGGCATGCAAGTGTCCTATTTAAAGGAGTCAAAAGTACAGGAACAGATTCATTCGAACTAAGGACACCTCAAGGTGTTGTCCTCAGTCCTATGCTCTTTAATATACTTATGCATAAACTTATCCATGACATACCTGTACAACCTACTGAAACTGTTATATGTTATGCTGATGATATTTGTATTAAGGCATACAGTAAACCAAGACTACAAGTGTTACTTGATGCAATCTCCAAGAAAGTAGTGGAATATTCCCTCATAATCTCTGTTGATAAAACAAGGGTTCTGATTCCCCATTCGCTTTGTGTTAACAAAGTGCCTATTAATGGAGTGCCTGTAGAGACTTGTGAGTCTTATAAATATCTTGGGGTCGAGGTTAATGATACAAATCTCATCAGCAACTTGCGCAAAAAACTTATTCCCAGCAAACAATTTCAAGTTTCCACAACGATCCTGGAAAGTGTTTGAAAGGATTGGAAACGTTTGTTTCTACGAATTAGTTACGTTATTTTGTGTGGAATTAAATGGGTTTAAAAAACTTTTAACCAAAACCTATGTACCTAACCCTAATTTTAAACTTTGTGACCCCTTTTGTACCTAATTTGAAACTTTGTGACACCTTTTATAAAGTGACACCTTTTTATAAAGCCCAAATATGAATAAAATAGGAAATGTAAAAGTATAAAAATATATTTCTACATTTGGTAAAATAAAGCATCATAATAAAGGTGGGTTCATAACTTTTATTTATTTATCATTTGTAGTAGCATAGTTTAGTGGCCAGGTGTAGTGGTGTGGTATAGTAGCCTGGTGTAGTGGCATGGTGTAGTGGTGGTATAGTAGCCTTGTGTAGTGGCATGGTGTAGTAGCCTCGTGTAGTAGTCTGGTGTGGTGTAGTAGCGTGGTGTAGTAGCGTGGAGTAGTAGCCTGGTGTAGTGGCATGGTGCAGTGGCATGGTGTAGTGGCTTGGTGTAGTGTAGTGGCGCAGTATAGAAGCGTGGTGTAGTAGCGTGTTGTAGTGGCATGGTGCAGTGGCGTGGTGTAGTGGTGTGGTGTAGTAGCGTGGTGTAGTAGCATGGTGTAGTAGCCTGGTGTAGTGGCGTGGTGTAGTGGCATTACGTAGTGGCTTGGTGTAGTAGTCTGGTGTAGTGGTGTGGTGTAGTAGCATGGTGTAGTAGCCTGGTGTAGTAGCCTGGTGTAGTGGCGTGGTGTAGTGGCGTAGAGAGGTGATGTGGTGTAGTGGCGTGGTGCAGTAGCCTGGTGTAGTAGCCTGGTGTAGTAGCCTGGTGTAGTGGCATGGTGTAGTGGCATGGTGTAGTGGCTTGGTGTAGTGTAGTGGCATGGTGTAGAGGCATGGTGTAGTAGCATGGTGTAGTGGCATGGTGCAGTGGCGTGGTGTAGTGGTGTGGTGTAGTAGCATGGTGTAGTAGCCTGGTGTAGTAGCGTGGTGTAGTGGCGTTATGTAGTGGCTTGGTGTAGTAGTCTGGTGTAGTGATGTGGTGTAGAAGCATGGTGTAGTAGCCTGGTGAAGTAGCCTGGTGTAGTGGCTGTTACCAGATCGTTCGTCACAGCTCGTACAGCAGCAAGAAACTTGTAGTCTAGGGACATGACAAAATGGCTGTAATATAGAGCGGGTCACCAGTGTAACCACATGATTGGCACAAGCAAGAATAAAGTATTTCTCCCTTAGGACTGAAGTAATATACATATAAATAAATATATATATTTTAACAATATAATCAATACAGTATTATATAAAGCACAGATGGACAAGATCATTTATAAAAATAAAATCAAAGTATTGTCTCTCCTATAATATAAATGTATATGTATGGCAAAACAAATGTTAACAGACTTATCTCCAAAGATGTTATCTCTCCTGTCCCGTGCGAGTCACTGACTACTCTAGCTCCGTCTACCCATAAGTCTCTCCCCCCTCCTGCCTCATCAAGATGCGAGATGGAAAATCAAGACTTTTTAATATTTAAAACTAATTGAACTACCACTGGTTCTCAAAACATACTAGAATGAAATAAAAATAAAATAGTTACATTCAAAATATATAAATTACAATGCCAACTGCTTAAGTACTGTATAGTATGAAATCAATGAATAGTAAAAAGTGACATCTGGAGCTCCCAACTGAACAGGTCCAGCAAAATCTATTTCCTGAATCTATCAGGTATTAGACGTGTGAAAATGCCACCGTGCTCCTGTACCACTGACATTGCCACATCACATGATAATTATAATATATATATACATATGCAGTTAATAGAACAAAAGTTTATTTAAATTTATATATACGTATTCAGCTATGAGTACGTAACAGTGGCATGGTGTAGTGGCGTGGTGTAGTGGTGTGGTGTGGAAGTGTGGTGCAGTAGCATGGTGTAGTAGCCTGGTGTAGTGGCCTGGTGTAGTGGCATGGTGTAGTGGCTTGGTGTAGTGTAGTGGCATGGTGTAGTGGCGTGGTGTAGTGGTGTGGTGTAGTACCATGGTGTAGTGGCATGGTGTAGTAGCCTGGTGTTGTGGCATGGTGTAGTGGCATGGTGTAGTGGCTTGGTGTAGTGTAGTGACATGGTGTAGTGGTGTGGTGTAGTGGTGTAGTGTAGTGGTGTGGTGTAGTAGCATGGTGTAGTAGCCTGGTGTAGTGGCGTGGTGTAGTGGTATGGTGTAGTGGCGTGGTGTTGTGGTGTGGTGTAGTAGCATGGTGTAGTAGCCTGGTGTAGTGGCATAGTGTAGTGGCATGGTGTAGTGGAATGGTGTAGTGGTGTGGTGTAGTAGCATGGTGTAGTGGCGTGGTGTAGTGGCATGGTGTAGTGGTGTGGTGTAGTAACATGGCGTAGTGGCGAGGTGTAGTGGCGTGGTGTACTGGCGATGTGTAGTGGCATGGTGCAGTGGCGTGGTGTAGTGGCGTGGTGTAATGGTGTGGTGTAGTAGCGTGGTGTTGTAACAAACTAGGCTTGTAAGAATTATCTAGAATGTTTTATCTATACAAGGGAGAATGGGAGACCCGCGTGTCGACCCGGGAGCATCCCCAGGGAATTAGCGGTGAAAATAACCTGATGCCTTTGTTCAGTCTCGCATAATGAATCATTCTGTAATATTCACTTATTTAGAGAAATTAGCCTTCATTCATTTTGCATTCAAATCGTATTGTATAGTATTACTGCTTATAAAATCAAGAGTATTCTAATTATTAGAAGAAGGAGTTTAAGTCACCATCATTGACGTCACGAGCGAGAACTAGGCTGTGATGCGGAGTGACCGGAGGTCATAGGTCACGAGGTTCCATGTCCTCTATTTCTCAAAGGTCAAATAGCTATTTTGTAATTGGGAATAGCTCTTCCTTAAGATGTTTGTGTAATTTAACTTCAGTACAATTGTCAATCAATCTGGATAATTCAGTACGACAGAGGTTAATTGTTATAACTTAAGCCTGGCAAAGTAACTTAGACTATGCGGAAGGATACAGATCTTAGCGTCTGGGTAGAGGAGCAGGGAGAGAGGCAGTGTGGTATCCAGATCAACTGGGGGAGGTCACCATCTCACCTCCCATAAGACCAGCACTCTACCGAAGCGGGTCAACATAGAAGGTAGAGTTGCATTACGAGTAATTGTAGGGAATAGTCCACTCATTGCCGTTAAATTTATAGTCAGGGCATATTTCAGTTAGGGAGTGCCAATTATTTAGATTTTGCTTAATTTTGAATAAATTAATTAGTTATTGTGCATTTTATTACTTCCATTTCTGTGGTATTTGTGAACTTGTCCTTGCCACGTGGTCCCCACGTGGCCGAGTTGAGGTGGACGCCGATGCTCCTCAAATTCGAGTACATCATTCACATCGTTTTGAATTAACTACACACGTAAGATCCAAGGGTTTTGTTTTTCTAGTGGGGAATCAAGCCCCAAGGTGGATTGCTTAGCGTGATCGATCCAGATCTCGATCATTGCTCATTTGGTTACTGATCTGGTGGTGCCGGCAGAAAGGAGATCCTGGAAATTTGCTAGAAGTCTATTGCGCGTCATACGGGTTTAGAATCTCAAGTCGGTAAATCGTCTTGAGACCACGTGGCGTGGAGTCGGCTCGAGTAAGTAGTCTTTGGGGTCCCTTGGTAAAGAACTATAGTAAAGGATACGGGTACAAAGAGAGAAAAAGGGGGAAGTGACGAGAGGAACCCCCCCCCCCCCCCGTGTTACAGTGTAGTAGTGTGGTGTAGTGGCGTGGTGTAGCAGTGTGGTGTAGTGGCATGGTGTAGTTTCGTGGTGTAGTGGCATGGTGTAGTGGCATGGGTAGTGGCATGGTGTAGTAGTGTGGTGTAGTGGTGTGGTGTAGGGGTGTGGTATAGTAGTAGTGTGGTGTTGTAGCCTGGTGTAGTTGCAGGGTGTAGTGGTGTGGTGCAGTAGCCTGGTGAAGTGGTGTGGTGTAGTAGCCTGGTGTAGTGGCATGGTGTAGTAGCCTATGTAGTGGCGTGGTGTAGTGGCGTGGCATAGTGGCATTGTGTAGTGGCATGGTGCAGTGGCATGGTGTAGTGGTGTGGTGTAGTGGCGTGGTATAGTGGCGTGGTGTAGTGTAGTGGCGTGGTGTAGTACTGTGGTGTACTGGCATGGTGTAGTGCCATGGTATAGTAGCCTGGTGTTGTGGCATGGTGTAGTAGCCTGGTGTAGTGGCATGGTGTAGTAGCCTGGTGTAGTAGCCTGTGTAATGGCATGGTGTAGTAGCCTTATAGAGTGGCATGGTGTAGTGGCGTGGTGTA
This sequence comes from Procambarus virginalis, assembly GCA_020271785.1. Classification (NCBI taxonomy): domain Eukaryota; kingdom Metazoa; phylum Arthropoda; class Malacostraca; order Decapoda; family Cambaridae; genus Procambarus; species Procambarus virginalis. Next base: position 16,264,532 of record WNGS01142304.1, on the reverse strand, counting down.
GTAGTGTGGTGTAGTGGTGTGGTGTAGGGGTGTGGTATAGTAGTAGTGTGGTGTTGTAGCCTGGTGTAGTTGCAGGGTGTAGTGGTGTGGTGCAGTAGCCTGGTGAAGTGGTGTGGTGTAGTAGCCTGGTGTAGTGGCATGGTGTAGTAGCTATGTAGTGGCGTGGTGTAGTGGCGTGGCATATTGGCGTTGTGTAGTGGCATGGTGCAGTGGCATGGTGTAGTGGTGTGGTGTAGTGGCGTGGTTAGTGGCGTGGTGTAGTGTAGTGGCGTGGTGTAGTACTGTGGTGTAGTGCATGGTGTAGTGCCGTGGTATAGTAGCCTGGTGTGTGGCGTGGTGTAGTAGCCTGGTGTAGTGGCATGGTGTAGTAGCCTGGTGTAGTAGCCTGGTGTAATGGCATGGTGTAGTAGCCTTATAGAGTGGCATGGTGTAGTGGCGTGGTGTAGTAGCCTGGTGTAGTAGCATGGTGTAGTGGCATGGTGTAGTGACGTGGTGTTGTGACGTGGTGTAGTGACATGGTGCAGTGGCGTGGAGTAGTTAGTTGGTGTTGTGGTGTGGTATAGTAGTCTGGTGTAATAGCCTTGTGTAGTAGCATGGTGTAGTGATGTGGTGTAGAAGCATAGTATAGTAGCATGTAGTGGCATGGTGTAGCAGCCTGGTGTAGTAGCCCGGTGTAGTGGTGTGGTGTAGTAGCATGGTGTAGTAGCCTGGTGTAGTGGCAGGTGTAGTAGCCTGTGGAGTGGCATGGTGTAGTAGCCTGGTGTAGTGGCGTGTAGTAGTCTGGTGTAGTGGCATGGTGTAGTAGCCTGGTGTAGAGGCATGGTATAGTTGTGTGGTGTAGTGGTGTGGTGCAGTGGCGTGGTATAGTGGCGTCGTGTAGGGTAGTGGCATTGTGTAGTAGCCGTGTAGTGGCATGTGTAGTAGCCTGGTGTAGTAACATGGTGTAGTAGCCTGGTGTAGTGGCATGTAGTAGCCCTGGTGTAGTGGCGTGGTGTAGTGGCATGGTGTAGTTGCATGGTGTAGTGGATTGGTGTATGTAGTGTAGTGGCATGGTGTAGAGGCGTGGGTGTAGTAGCACGGTGTAGTGGCATGGTGCAGTGGCGTGGTGTAGTGGTGTGGTGTAGGAGCATGGTGTAGTAGCCTGGTGTAGTAGATAGCCTGGTGTTGTGGCGCAGTGTAGTAGCCTGGTGTAGTGGCATGGTGTAGTAGCCTGGTGTAGTAGCCTGGTGTAATGGCATGGTGTAGTAGCCTTATAGAGTGGCATGGTGTAGTGGGGGGTGTAGTAGCAGGTGTAGTGGCGTTGTGTAGTAGCCTGGTGTAGTAGCATCGTGTAGTGGCATGGTGTAGAGGTGTGGTGTAGTAGCAAGGTGTAGTGGCATGGTGCAGTGGCGTGGTGTAGTGGTGTGGTGTAGTAGCATGGTGTAGTAGCCTGGTGTAGTAGCCTAGTGTAGTAGCGTGTGTAGTGGCATTATGTAGTGGCTTGTGTAGTAGTCTGGTGTAGTGGTGTGGTGTAGTAGCGTGGTGTAGTAGCCTGGTAAAGTAGCCTGGTGTAGTGGCATGGTGTAGTGGCGTGGTGTAGTGGTGTGGTGTAGTGGTGTGGTGTAGTAGCATGGTGTAGTAGCATGGTGTAGTAGCCTGGTGTAGTGGGGTGTATTAGCATGGTGTAGTAGCTGGTGTAGTAGTCTGGTATATTGGTGTGGTGTAGTAGCATGGTGTAGTAGCCTGGTGTAGTGGCGTGGTGTAGTGGCTTGGTGTAGTGTAGTGGCATGGTGTAGTGGCATGGTGTAGTGGGGTGGTGTAGTAGCATGGTGTAGTAGCATGGTGTAGAGCCTGGTGTTGTGGTGTGGTGTAGTGGCAGGGTGTAGTGGCTTGGTGTGTGTAGTGACATTGTGTAATGGTATGGTGTAGTGGCACGNCACCCAGAGTTGAAACAGTGTTCCTACTGCCATAGGAAGGGTCATGTTGTTAAGAATTGTTGGATTCTCCATCCAGAAAATAGGCCTATGGCACTCACAGTGTGTGATGGGAGGAAAACCCAATGTGTAGCAAAAATAATAGGAAAAAACACTTGCTATAAATAATTTTGGAGATTTTATCAAATGGAAATTGCAGTGTGCAAATGGTTTGTAGCATGATGTTAAAATTTTTAGGGATACAGGAGCTCCCAATCTTTACTATTAGAAAGTGTTTTACAATATATACAGTCTACAGAGACTGGGGAGGTAATAATTATACAGGAATCACTGGAGATTTCCAGACTGTACCTTTGAGGAAGTAAACCTCGAGTGTGATTTTATTAAAGGCAAAAGTTTAGTAGGTGTTAGTTCTAAATTACCAGTTGCTGGCGTTGATCTAATTGTGGGAAATGATCTTGCTGGTAATCGAGTTAAAAGAGATGACCACCCAAATTGCTAACTTTACAGCCAATTGTGGTGGTTGAGGAACCCTTTACCCACATTGTAGTTGATGTAGTAGGCTCATTGCCTAGAACCAAGAGTGGTAATTGTATATCATCCCCATAATGTGTCAAACTATACGTTTTCCTGAGGGAAATTTCCCATTTCCCTTTGTAGCATTTCCCTGTGAGAAATGCTACAACAAAAGTGGTAGTAAGGCACATAATGAAATTTTGTACTATTTTTGGTTTACCAAACGTAACACAAACAGATAATGGGACCAATTTCACTTCCTAAGGTTTTCAGCAGTTTTATGGGGAGTTTGACATCCTCCATAAGATATTCACTGCTTACCATCCTGAGAGCCATGGTTTTTGGAAAGGATGCTGAGAACCAGTTGCATGGAAACTGGCAGAGACTGGGATGATGGTCTTCCACTGATGCTTATGGCAGTGAGGGTTACTTATCAGGAGTTCCTGGAGTGTTTGTTCACCCAACTCATTAGTCCACCCAAAACTAATGAGTTGGGTGAGAACTAGTTCACCTAAGGCCATGAAGTGAGAAGTCCACTAACAATCTTAAGAGATAAATTGGCTGGAAGTCCCAAAAGTGTTGTGCAGGCAAACTATATTGATAAATTACAAGACAAGTTAAACAAAAACAGGGCTAAAGCCTTAATTCATCTTAAAGAAGCTCAAGGAAAAATGAAGGCACAATATGATAAAAAGACAATTTTGAGGCAGGTGATAAAGTGGTGGTACTAATGGCACGACAGGGACCAACATTGTTGCATAGGTTCCATGGTCCTTATACAGTGATAAAGAAACTCAGTCTCACCAATTATGTAATCCAAACACCTGATCTCAAGAGAAAGGTAATAGTTGTACACATAATAGAATGAAACAAACTCAGAAGGGACCTACCAATACCAAACAGGTGCTTAGTGTAACCCATGTAGATGAGAATAATGGGGAATGTGATTTTGATAATGTACTTAATGCTCATGTACCTTATTTTAGCAATGAGGAGTGGTTGGCTAATGTCAAGAAGTTGGTGGAACATTTGTCATCAGAGCAGAAGAGTTGGAGCAGTTGCTGACTTCTCATGCAGACATCTTTGGCGATCTTCCCACCCAGACTACAGTTATTCACCATGATATTGAGGTGACAGACAACCAACCAGTCAAGTCACACCCATATAGAGTCAACACTGCCAAGTTGAATCTCATCCAGAAAGAAGTTGACTACATACTTCAACATGGATTGGTGAGACCTAGCAGCAGCAGTTGGAAAAGTCCTTGTATTTTGGTTCCAAAGAAAGATGGAACTCAAAGGTTGGTCATTGACTACCGTAAGCTAAATGTAATGATTGTAGATGATAATTTTACAGTACCTAGATTAGATGATTGCATAGAGAGTGTTGGTAAAGCCAAGTTTGTAACCAAACTAGATTTGTCAAAAGAGTACTGGCAAATTCCCTAAACACCAAGAGCACGGAAGATGAGTGCATTTATAACTTCAGATGGGTTGTATGAATTCACTGTATTGCCTTTTGAGCTGAAAAATGCCCCAGCAACTTTCCAGCGTCTTATGAACTTAGTGTTAAAAGACATACAACAATGTAGAGCTTACTTGGATTATATTGTAATTTAACATAAAGGTTGGGAGGACCTTATGAAAGGTTTGGCTAAACTGTTAAAATGCTTAAAGGAGGCTTATTTAACTGTAAACTTACACAAATGTACTTTTGTTAGAGCTAGTATTTGTTACCTAGGATATGAAGCGGGAAATGGGAAGGTGTTGCCATTCAAAAAATATATATAAGTGGTATATTAGAGTATCTAGTGTTGACTAGCAAGAAGGAGGTACAAAGATATCTAGGAATGTGTGCTTATTATAGGAAGTTCTGTAAAAAAAAATGCAGGAATTGTAGCTCCTTTGACAAACTTGCTATGTAAAAATGTAAAGTATAGATGGTCTCAGGAATGTCAGGATGTAGTTACTAAATTAAAAAGAATGTTGTCATCTGGTCCAGTGTTAGCTACTCCTGACTACTCTAAGCCATTCACACTATGTATAGATGCTTCGGATAGTGGTGCTGGTTCTGTGCTAATGCAAGAGGATGATGAGGGTATTAATCATCCAATACATTATTTTTCTAAAACGTTCACCAAATGTCAACAGAATTACTCCACAGCAGAGAAGGAGACTTTGTCATTATTACTAGCTGTTAAAAAAATGATCACTTATGTATCAGTCAATCCTGTTGAAGTGTTAACTGACCACAACCCCTTAACATTTATTGCAAGCATGAAGAATTCCAATCAGAGAATATTAAGGTGGTCTTTACTGTTGCAAGAGTACAATCTGGCCATCAAACATATTTCAGGAAAATTAAATGTGGTAGCAGATGCACTTTCTAGATTGCCAAAACCTGGGGTGACTTACGGATGTACTACTACACAGAGATGTATATATTATTGTGTATCTAATGTTTATTATATATAATTTATTGTTTGTTTAAAATTATTATGAAATCTGTTTGAGGTGTTAATTCTATGTGAAAAAAAAGTGAAGTTCATTTATGAATTTCTACTTTTTTGTCTCCATGGCTTAGGAGGGGTGTTATGAACCTTACCTCCTGTGGAGGTTAGTTTCAATTATAAACTGTTGTTGGTCACAATGGACAATATTTGACACGAATTAATCTACAGCTGATATCTGGGAGGCTGGGAGTCACCAGTAATACTCCGCCAAGCAAAGTAGTGCCTTCTCAACCTAAGATTGTAAGTGCCTAAGATTGTTAGGAATAATGTGAACTGGAATAGCATAACTATGTGATGGAAAAATGGACTCAGTCAAAAAGCATGCATAGGATATATGGTAAATAAAGTCAATAAAGGGTTTGATTTCAAATGTAAAGAATAGAGTATAAAGGGGCGATGATGCATGAGAGGTGGACGCCATTTTGACGTGAGGGGGAGGTGAAGCGTTGACGACCAGACCATGCTTGCTGAGGGTTATTCTCAGGCAGTACATTCAAATTACCCATCATTATCTGGTATCAGGGTTGCAAGATAGGGTAGAATAGTAATGCAGCCTGTGGTGATGGTTTATAAGAGAGAGTCCAGGTTTCCTAGAGGTTTATATATGTGTGTCACTGGTTGATAGGTGTGGTGGCTGTGTGCACTGTTCCAGGTTTGGGACTGTGAGCAATAGGATATCCAGAGCCAGCTTGGGAGTTTTATTACTACAGAATGACCTTGAGTTTTAAGGAATACAAATTGCTATATATTTTATCGTGTATCTTATACATATAATTTGTCATTGTACTAGGCTGTTTTCCTTACTCCTTGATTTTCCTCTAAGCTCAAGTAAAATCAACTATTTCCCTAGACAACATTTAAAGGTCCTCCACCATTAAATTCTTGACAAGCCTCTTTAACACAACCTATGACAGTCAGCACCGTCAACAGCCTCAGAATGGTCAGCACTGTCAACATTAGGGACTCTGGAGTCCCTTCTAGGAGATTTCCAGCTGGTGAAATATAAGGGAGAGGAGTTGGGCCTCGTCCTAAATCCATCAAATTGAAAACCATCTCGTCTAGCCAACCAATCATAGATGTAGTAAGAACCGCGTTGCCAAGAGCCCCAGTGATCACTCCCACCAACAGTGTGCTGCTAGGGGTCCCTCTGGGCTCGAGTGCCATACTTAATGTACACTTAAGGTCCTATAGGAGGTAGGTAAGGAATTGATTAGGTAAACTAGAGGCTCAAGAGCCTCTAGTTTACCTCAAAAGCATCTTGAGCATACTCCCCCCCCCCAGTTCCGAAGAGCTGGATGATTATGAGCAATGAACAGTGATTATTAGAAGTAGCTACTAGAGTTTTTTGTTTTTACTCCAGAAGCTACTTCAAACAATCATACTTTCATTATGAACAGGTCATACTGTATATATTTTTAAGTCTTCCATCGAATTTATCCTTCTTTAATTTTTATCCAAAATCAAATATTGTGAGGAAGGAATTCTCTGGTAGGATGTTCACATAGATTATGAATATGATCGACTCCTGTACTGGAGTCGATCATATCATTCCTTCCTATTCATCCCATCCCAAATCCTTATCCTGACCCGTTCCCAGTGCTATATAGTCGTAATGGCTGGGCGCTTTTCCTTGATAATTCCTTCCTTCCTTCCTGTACTGACCCTTGTATGGCGCCACTGATTACATCCAGCCACACTGAAGTTCCCTCCTCTCATTATGACCAATTATAGTCTAGTATATTTATCAACAAATTTGGCAATCAGTTGAAAAAAGGCCAACATCGTGGAAAATGACGGCAGAGAATTGATTTCAAAATTATCTATGTTATCCAAAATGTTTTGAAGCCAAAAAAAAAATATTTGCCTTGACAGTTTCTGATTTTCTGTTATATAAGTTGCCAATAATCCAGAAATAAGAAAGTTCTCTGGAAAAAAATTATTTTGAATGTGTGTCCCTATCCAATACAATAAAAGAATTTACTGGGAAGCTAATGGGGGTGTTTTAATTGTTATTTTGGATCTCGAAATGACTACGTGTGCTACTGAAACATATAGAATACACAAATTGTGCTTTGTGCAGAAGCAGCTTTACTAAGGGAAGACTGTAAGTGCTAAGGTAGGACTAAATCGACTTATTGAGTAAAAAAAAAGGGAAGAAGGACTTTAGTAGAAGCTTGATAACCTTAAATATATTCAAGTACTTGTAACATACAGACGGGTGTACTTAAAACCAAGCAGCATTAAAGAATAAAAACGAAAACTTGAAGAGCATAGTCAGGAAGGTGAAGAAAGACATTCTTAACCTTCACTGGGATCAGCAATGTAATTCTTTTACAAGACCTGTAACATACTTTGTTCAAAAGAGCTTTATCTCCAGATCCTAAATCGAGGATTCAAATTTATGCATTTTAACCGGTCCCAATAATTTTGATGTTTTATTGAGGGGATTCTAGCAGCAAAGGGTCTTTACATACTCTCCAAGTCAGCATTTTATCTATCATTGAAATGGGGCTGTTAGTGTATAACAATATTCCACCCTAGAGAGCACTTGTGGTTCTTATTATCCAACCTGTAATTTTTCTTCAGGCGCCTACTTTATTGTGTTTTTTAGAGGCAAGGTCTTTCGACATGATTACTCCCAGATCTTTCACATTCCTTTCTCATTCTATAATATGACTCGACTACATTTTATATATGCTTTCTGTTTATATATATTTTCGTTTTTTTCCACATTGAAAGAGCTGGAACTTATCATCATTAAACCAATTATTATTTATGTAGTTCATTGAAAAACCCGATTTACATCAGATGGAGGCTTTGTTGTGTCCTCTGTCTTGTTCACTCTCATTAAAATCCTAGTGTCATCTGCGAAGGATGGTATGATACATTAGTTTGTGTCCTTTGCTATGTCCAATACGAGAATGAGAAAGAGTACAGGAGCAAGCCAAGTACCCTGGGGGACTGAGCTTTTCACAGTGGATGATTAGGATTTTATGTTTTGAAACATAAAACAGCGTCCTGTTTTGAAACCATGTTGTCCAGGATTATATATATGTTGTGATTTTATGTTTTTTTATATTATTTCTTAGCAAACTTTTAAAGATTTTTATGATGAGTGATGCGGTCTGTATTTTTTTGCCTCTGTTTTATTTCATCCTTTATGGAGTAGCGTTATTTCTGCTGTTTTATTATGCTAAGAATAACACCAGTATCTGTGCTCGATTTCCAAAAAAATTTTAAGGACCTGTGATAGTGATTTTTTTTATTACAATTCATGATGAATATGGAGTTCCATGAATCAGTGCCTGGTGCAGATTGCTTAAGCATACTGTCTATGGCTATTTCAATATCCAGTGGGGGTTAAGTTGATATCTGATATGATTTGATGCAGGTATCACGTTCATGAACGATTTATTTGTGTTGCCAGTCTTCTGTGTATATATGGGCTCACCGAAAATAGAATCCTACTGTAGCCTCAGTATTTCGCTGATTTCATGGTTGTCATCTGTGAAAGTACCATATTCACTTGCTCAGTAACCCAATACTAGATGTTTATATTCTAGATTTTGCATAGGAGAATAAGTATTCTGATGCCACTCAACTTTACTAATAGCCTTATGCTCACTCTGACTCTCTTGGATTGTACATGATTCTCGTAGCATGAGTTAAATCGTTTCTATTTTGCTACATAGCCTTCCTTGTCGTTCTTGAGATAGGACTGGTGTTCAATTTGTTCCGCAATTTTCTTCTGTTGCCTGTAGAGGGAACGTCGTTCCTGTTCCAATCTGCATATTTTCCGTTTTCTTCTGCTTAGAAGTATGTGGTTTGAGCATATTTCGAGCTACTGAGATTATTTTTTCTTCGTTTATTAGTTCCCAGATTCTTTATTATTAAAATTGAATTTGCTGAATTCTTCTTTTCTAGAATTTGTGAGTGGTTGTGTGGGTCTTTTGCCTATGCTTGTGTGAACTTGATGATAATCTGGGTCCTCGCTCTCTTATAGGGCCGTGATGAAGTGCTGATGACAAAATGAATCGCCCTGAGAGAATGGATGATGGTAACTTGGGTCCTTCTACTCTAGCAGAATCGTGGTGAGAGGCTTGTTACGAAGGAAGGATCATGAGATCGTGGATTGTGCTAACCTGGGTCCTGGTGCTCCAGCAAGGACCGAGAAAGGTACTGGCGGAATTCAAGTATCGGTTAGCAGCCTGGAACTATGGTCCAGCACAGGCCAATGTGGCCAAGCAGATTGGTATTGGTAGGTAAGAAATTTCAAACGTAAGTTGTGACATATCTTACCTGTAAGAAGAAATTTAAGTAATTTAAGCGGTCAGAGATTTTATTATTTAGGTAAGAAAATTTAATTATTTGGGCATTTTGAAATATGGTGATTGGTGTATGTAATGCTGACACAAAAAATAAAGGCTGAATGACCATAAGGTCATCTTGATAAGACGATGAAGAACGTTAACGGAACTGTCTCTAACAGCACTAGAACACGGGAAAGTCTCGAGGAAATATGATTGTAACACTAAAACAGAGGAAATTGCAGAAGGTCCAACAATATTTATAAGTGAGGTTGTTTGTTTCCTGTTTGTCTTTTCAAGGTTGTAGTTCACACTTTTGCAGTTACCCCGCACAACTGTCCATATAGCGAGTGTCATAGAGTGGTAGGGGGATGACCTCTATATCTCATCGAGTAGGATGAGCTTCTCATACGACAATCAACGACGTTTAGGAGGCCTGAAATATGGGTGTGAGTGTCCATAATGTGTTAACAGCCGACTCTCCAGCTGTAATCGACGTTGACTCAAGGTCGAGAACGTTGATTCAATGTCTGTAATCTTGATTAATTTTTACTCGAGCATGTTTTGTCCATAGGAAGAGAGAACATGCGAATACATTTGAATATGAACAAGAGAAAGATTGAGAATGGGGAAATGGAAGAATGGGATAGGATGGAGGGGGAATGGAAGGTAGGGAGGAGGGAGAATGAGAGAAAGTGGGACGAAGAATGGGAGAGAGAGAAAAACAGACTTAGAGGAACTGGGGGAAGGAAAGTCAGACAGTAGTTCAGGCACCGCTAGGAACCCTATCTAAAATTATTAGTTTTATATGTTTGTTAGTCTGTCTATTCAAGGATGGAGGCAAGACACTGGGTCTAGCCTTACCCAAATTTTACATATGAAGTATACGGGGTGTGTGAGGTTTCATACAACTTTCGGGGTTTGCTACGGTGCTAAACTTTAAGAAATATCGGCATTAACCCGATATTAACCTCACCCCACCCGAGCAATTTTCATGAAATTGTTTGGGGCGAGGTTGAGGGAAATAATGATTGTGGTCTGAAATAATGACTGTAATGTCAATAGACATATTTCAGTTCTTCACTGTATAATTTTTCTAAGAGAGAGAAAGAAGGCGAGGAAGAGGAGAGATGGAAGGAGAAGGGAGATGGAGAGGGGAGAAACGTTTAGAGGGAGAAGATGGGAGGGGAAACAAAGGTGGGGAGGTGAGGGCAGAGAGAGAGAGTGGAGTGGATGGGGGGAGGTGACAGACGTTGGAGGGGGAGAGTTTAGATGTTGGGAGTGTGGTGGCGAGAAAGTTGGAGAGGGTAAGAGAGGAGGAGATTATGATAGAACTGGAGAGGGAGTAGAAGGGGAAGAGAGGTGAGGGGAAAGAGAGGGATGATGGGGGAGAAAGATGGAGAAGGGATTGAGAAAGAGACGTGAGACGGGGAAGACTTGTGGGGAGAGGATGGAAGGGCGAGTGACTCCGGGACCAGACAGGTACACTTTTCACTCAATCTATTTAAGCTTCAATTTTATCCATCCTCTTCAACTAATATACCTGTCTATCCTACGTTTGATGCAATCCATCGGCCTTAAAGTCCGTAAAAACCTTTGTCGTTTATATAGAATGGTGCACAAAACTGAATTGTCAAATGTAAATAGTGTTGCTGGGGGAGGGCTTTTAGCATCAGGGAAATGTACAATCAGCTCTGTATTCGTGGCAATTCATTGCATTGTCAGAGGCCATTCAACACTTGGACAGAGACAATTAATTGCCAGTGTAGAGGTGGAGTGAGGGCATTCACCTTTGAAATTGACCACCATTCATCAAGCATCAAGTGAACATCAAGTTTGAATGGCCCCCATGCCAACATAAATCAGAAAACTCTTGACCCCAGAAGGATTCAACATGTGGCCCTAGCATATTGAAGTGATTTTATGAAATATCTATGCCCAATAATGCCACAAGTGCTGTCGGGTGTTGGGATCTTAAGTTTCACGACTTCCAAATAATTTTGTACAGTCAGTGGCTAAGTGGTTACAATACTGGATTGCCAAAGGGCATGGAGGTTCTAGGTGACCAGGTACGAATCCTCCAGGAGTCCATAATTGTCTGATTATATATATTTATATAAATAAAAAGGTATATGCTCGTTTCGTTGAAAATCGCTTATCTAAGAAAGTTATTCAACAATTGCCTTGAAATTTTGATACAATATTCCATTAGAATATGCGCGCGTTTTTATATACCTACTATATACATGTCACGTCTGTGACATGTAAAAACATGCTTTTCTTTAAAAACTGTGTTTTCATGTGAGTTTTCATGTGATGGAAATCTCCAAAACCTCTTTACCGATTGATTTGAAATTTTGACACAACGTTGCATTCTATTATGCATGTGTTTTTATATACCTACCATATACATGCCACACATGTGACAGGTAAAAACATGTTTTTTTTAACAGCACCATTTGTTGGGCATAAAAAGCAACACACACTCTGTAATCTCCAAAAGTTCTTGACCGATTGATTTTAAATTTTGATATAACGTTCCTTTTGAATATGCACGTGTTTTTATATGCCTACTATATAGATGCCACACCTGTGAAAGGTAAAAACATGCTTTTTTTAAAAACAGCTCCATCTGTTTGACGTAAAAGCAACACACATGCTATACTAAATATGTTACAATTCCACTTCAATGTTTCCGATTGCGTTGTTAAACGGAATTTTCGTAGATTTAGATATATTTTCATTTTGATTTAATTGTTTTGTATGACATTGCATATGAATTGAGCTATGTTGTTTACCATACCATTTGTTTCGTGAGCATAGTTTTCTTTTATTGTTTTCATTTCGTTTTTTTTACTGTTCTTATTTTTCAGTGATGGGAACATCATATCATTTGATGTTCCCATATCTCTGTTGGAACATCATATAATTGGATGTTCCCATATTTCTTTTGGCACATCAGATCATTTGGGAATGCATCGGACGGGGAAGTGGGGAATGGTTGGGAGGATGAGGGAATAGGGGAGGGGGAACACCATTCCTCACTCACCCGTCCCCTCGTACTCCACTCCATCCCCCACTCCCCCATCCCCATGTCCTCCCCACCATTCCCTGCTCGCCCCGTCCGATGCGCTCCAATATGATCTGATGTTCTCATAACTGAAAAATAAGGACAGTAAAAAAACGAAATTAAAAACAATTAAAAAATAAATTAATAAACTATACTTACGAAATGAGCGGTTTGGTAAACAACACAGCTCAATTCTGGCGCAATATCACAAAATAATTAAATCATAATGAAAATAAATTGAAATCTATAAAAATTCAATTTAACAATGAAATCAGAAATATTGAAATAGAATGGTAATATATTTATTATAGCGTTTTTTATTTTTTTCTAAAAAAAATTTTTTTTTTACCTGTCACATGTGTGTGGCATGTATATAGTAGACATATAAAAACAAGCGGGTATTCGAATACAACGTTGAGTCAAAATTTAAAAGCAATTGGTGAAGCACTTTCAGAGATTCAGCATGTGCTGCTTTTATGTCCAACAGATGGCGCTGTTTGTCAAAAAGATCATGTTTTTACCTTTCACATGTGTGGCATGTATATAGTAGGCATTTAAAAACATGCATGTATTCCAATGCAACGTTGTGTCAAAATTTAAAAGTAATTTGTTTAGAGGTTTTGGAGATTTTCCTAGCATGAAAACTCTTATGAAAAACAGACTTTTACAAAAAAAAATTACCTGTCACAGACATGACATCTATATAGTAGGCGAAATGTGTATTCGAATACACAAAAAACGTGTGTATTCGAATGGAACGTTGTGTTAAAATTTCACAGTAATCGGTGAAGAACTTTCGGAGATCAACGATTTTGAACAAAACGAACATTTACTTTTTTATTTATATAGATTATAGTCCTAATTAGACTAGTCAGGGCATTTGTAGTGACCATTTATACACATTCCAATGTTTGTGGGTTTAGTATAAATTTCTGTGGTGCAAGTGATGTTTTTGGTTCTCTCGTATACATCAAAGACATGGAGTGCACCATCGATGTTCATGGACAATGTTAAGCACTGAGTTTTGGGTAAGTAAATCATTTAATACGAATATATCATCGATGCATCTGCAGTAGATGCGAGGTTACCCTCGGGTTTTGAAGATGGTGTCTTCTAGTGTTCTAATATAAAGTTAACAAAGAGGACTACTAGTGGGGACCCGATGACTACTGTCTATCCTCGTGTACATGTCTCCCAAAGATGTTACGAATTGGGCCATTTTCCTTCAAATCAACAGAAGATTACGGAGGGCAGACTCTGGAATGTCTAGCTTTGCAGTAATATTGTCACAGTAGATTTTGTTTTACATTAAGTTGATGGTTGTGTCTACAGGGACGTTCGTAAATTGGAATTCCACGTCTATAAATGTTATGATCTCTTCTAGTTTAGTGGTCTTCACTATTCCTAAGAAATCGGCGACTGATTTCAGACTGTACATATTTGGTGCAAATGGAGTCAGCATAGTGTGGAGTCGTTTAGTTAGTTTGTGGTGGTTGTAGGGATCTGGCTGATAATGGGTCGTAGGGGATTACTACGCTTTTGGGTTTTACAGTTACCCTAAATGTATCCTAGGTTCTAGTCACTCTGGACCTTGTAGTCACCCTTTTTTGGATTGCGAAAATACACAAATTTGTTTCTCCAGTTAGTCCCATAGTAAGTGCCAAAGGAAATTTCAACTCTAATCTAGCTAAATTTTTAGTACCCATTCTCATGCTGTTGATGGTCAAAGCATATACTCTAAGGAATTCTGCTGAATTCGTCAAAGAATTGTGTAAAGCAGGCGTTTATCACAAACTGTCATGTTAATCTTTAGTGTTGAGTCCTGGCTTACTAACATTCCTAACAGTCTTGGCTTACTAACTATGATCTCTTCCTCAGTTATATTGTAGAGAAAGCGAACAATAATCGGTAATGATCTTTGTCAATCTATCATACAGCTAACTCGTCAGCTCAACAGGAAGCAGAAGTTCCCAAAACTGATTTTTATAAGACACACAGACTGCAATTAAAATATATTATCTCAGAGACAAAATATTATTATGTTTTTTAATTTTCATTTAAGGCTACTCATGATAAGTTTATGGCAGCTTTTTTTTGCAAATGAAGTATATGTGGAGAATCTTGAGATGGGAGTTTTGAGCGCTGAAAGTAAATGAAACACTTAAGGAAACTGTAGAGAAAATCTGTTCTGAGTCTTGTGAAATTACATTTCATACATAAAGTAGGAGAACAGTTACAGACTGAATTCGAATGTAACCTGTCTTCCTGGTCCAGACCACCTGCAGCCTCGCCTGTGACGCCGACGCCGCCTGCCAAGGGTTCGCCCACAGCGCTCAGGAAGGCAAATGTCTCATCATCCACGTCTCCTTCCAGACCAACTTCCAGGCCGCCGTCGTCTCCCCCGGCTACAACACCTTCTGGCCAGGTTAGCAACACATGTTATATTCTTGCAATTAACACTTTCAAATATATAATCGAAATCAAACTGATTTAATGCATACTAAACATTTTGTAATATATCATATGCAAAATGTGTTCAGGAGAAATCTTAAAAAAAAACAGTCAAATGATGTACATACTAATAAATACTACAGATATCAAAACGTTCAGCCATAATGCTGGTCATTGCTATACACCGATTGTTTAGTGAGTTTGAACAAAGGCTCTCATTCTGACAGGAATAGAACCTGCTGTTCCATAAAAAGCTATCATATAATATTAATAATAATGAGGAAAATCAGTAGGAGCCGTGATGAGGATTCGAACCTATGCTCTGGGTGCTCTCCCAAGCAAGCGCCTTAGACGACTAGGCCAAGACATCATCAAAAGGATTGCAACTTGAGGTACCCAGATCATAGGTTCAAATCCTCATCACGGCATCTACTGATTTTCTCATTGAAACATCACGTTAATGGGAATTCTCTGTGCATTGAATGAGGAGCATTGGCGGTAGAATTCCTGGACGACAGAGCGGAGTACGTGAGATAATTGTGTGAATCCCTGTTTCGGTTTCAGTGGAAGTTTAAGGAACCCTCGTGGATTCAATAGAATCTCAGGTTGCAATCCTTTGGATCATGTCGTCTAAGACGTTTGCTTGGGAGCAAGGAGCATATATTTATATCCTTATCACGGCTACTACTGATTTTTCTAGCTTCAAGCTTAGCATATGCTACTTGCGCTCTAACTCAAGACGTCTTAAAGCAATTTGCTCACTAGTCTCCTCTTTAA